>JAGKTI010000707.1:57503-75127 GCA_018397915.1 Birgus latro | reverse complement strand
GCCCTGGGCTTTGGTTCCTTCTTCCTTGCATTAAAAAAAAAAAAAATACTCTCCTTGTGAGTCTTTCGCTCTCCATCCTCTCCACATGGCCAAACCACCTCAGAGTATTTCTCCTAACGCTTTCTTTCACATCCACATCTGCACCACAGTGCTCCTTCACTTCCTCATTTGTCAGTCTGTCTCTCCATGTAACTTCACATGCTCCTCTCAAGTAACTCATTTCCATTGTTTGCTCTCACTCTTGAGTTCTTTCCTTTCAACAAGGTCCAGGCTTCACTTCCATACATTAGAGTTGGTATCACAGTACTCTCATGCAGAGACTTTTTTTTACTTTCATGATCACTTCCCTGTTCCTTATCACTGCCTTCAAAGAACCAGCAACCTTTCTTCACTGTTGTACTCTTTCAAGCACTTCATCCTCTAAACTTCCATCCTTACTCATCACACTGCCCAGGTACTTAAATGCGCTCACGTTTTCCATTTCCTCCTCATCCAATCCCACTGTCAGTTCAGTGACTTCACTTCTCTCAAAGACCGTAACTGTACTCTTCCCTACATTTGCCTTTAGATTACATTTCTTACATATACTTCCAAACTCATTCACCAAGCCATGCGGTTCCCCTTTGTCTTCATTTAACAGTACAGTATCATCTGCAAACAACAGTACAGGGAGTTTCCAAACACTGCCCTCTCATATTAGGGTCACTCCAACATCCACTGCCCGACCTTGTATCTCTTTTATAACCCCATACATATACAGATTGAACAACCATGGGGACATGACACATCCCAGTTTCAATCCAACATTCAGATGGAAAAATTCAGTCAGTTCACTATCCACATGCACTGCAGCCATAGCATCCTAATGCATACTCTTCACAGCATTCAACAACTTCCCATTTACTCCATATATCCTTAATATTTTCCACATTCCTTGTCTGTCCACCCTGTTATATGCTTTCTCCAAATCCATGAAGGCTGCATACATCTTCTTTTCCTTCTCCAGAAACTTTTCCACTAAAGACCTAATAATGAGTATCTGATCTACACAGCCTCTTGCTTTCCTAAAACCTTTCTGTTCTTCTCCAACTAATTCCTCGGTTGTAACTTGGTCAGTAAGTACCCTACCATATACTTTTCCTATTACACCTACGTTGCCCCATGAGGAGCGTAGGAGCCTGAGGTTAGGTAAGTTGGTCTCGACAGTCAAGATGAGAGTGACCAGCCTCACTCATCCCTGAGTGGCGCTACTTGAGCAATAAACCCCAACCATCCCTTGGATATAAACCTTCACCGACTCAATCCAATTGGAGCGCCGTAATTACCCACTAAACCACCAGGCACCAAAATTTGGTCATATGGTTACCACCCAGCATAGCAAATGGTTTCCTGGTGTACAGGAAACCATTTGGCTTGTCACTCAGTGTAGAGTCACCCACAGGCAGAAGGAAGAGGAAAGAATGAAGGAAAGAAATACAGAAGAGGGAGTGTAAAGCCACCTGTAGGCAGAAGGATGAGGAAAGAATGAAGGAAAGAAAGACAGAAGAGGATGGAAGGAAAGAAGGGTGGAGAGGATAGGGCAGACACCTGAGAGCAGCACTATATCGAGTGAGTGGATGGTGAGCGCCCCCACCTAAGAAGACAAATGCCCCTGTGAATACCACACACTTCTTTTTCCCCTTTTCCTTTGTACAGGGGAATAATTATACCTGACTTCTAATCCTCCAGGACTGTACCTTCCACCCAGGCCAATCTGCACATCTTCCATATCCACTCTACTACTATCTCTCCTGGATACTGCAGCATTTCACCTCACACTCCATCAATTCCTGGGGCATTCCCAACTTTGACCTTTTTCATTGCTTCGACTACTTCCATCCTATTGATTCCTTCCTCTCTTCTCACTTCCCTCCTCCTCCCAGCCATTCCCCAGCCACATATACTGACATTACTGTACTTTCATTCTCTATGTTCAACGATTCCTTAAAGTGTTCTCTCCATCTGCTCACTATTTCTCCGTTCTCTGCTAGCAATATACCATTTTTATCTTTCAGTCCCCGGCTGATTTCTTTGGCACCCTAACTCTCTGTACCTCTTTCCAGAACATTTTCTTACATTACCACTGCTTTACACTCAAATTCCTTCCAAATTCCTTATCCACTCTCTTCTTACTCTCTCTTACTAATCTTTTCACCTCTCTGTTCCTCTCAGCATATAACTCGCTCTTCTGTCTCTCAGCATCCTTCACACACCTGTTTCTCATCCACTCACTATATGCTTTCTTCTTTTGCACAACAGCCTGTCTCACCTCTTCATTTCACCATGCTGTTCCTTGCACTCCCTTTCATTTTCTTTTCACCTCACACACCACCTCACATGCTGCACAGATTTCTTCTGTGAATATATTGCTCACACCTTCCATGTCCCCCATATGCTCCAAATCAAATTTACCCAATTGCTCCTCCACTTCTCTCTTATATTCTGCTTTTTTCCCATCCTCTTGCAACCTTCCTACCCTCCTCATATGGACTACTGCCTCCTGTCGTTCCTTTCTCCTCCTCCTTCATTTCGTTTGAACCTTAACTTTCACTACCACCAAGTAGTGGTCAGAAAGGCCATTCCCCCAACCTCTGTATGCCCTTGTATCCATCATACACCTTCTCATTCTATCATCCACACACACATAATCAATCATTGCCTTCTGTTCATTCATTCACTTCACCACCCTCCCAAAGAGAAAGCAAAGGACAGGGCAGAGAGGTATGTCAGGAGTTATCCATCCTCTTTTGTCTTTCTTTCCTTCATTCTTTCCTCATCCTACCAATGAGTGACTTTACACTCCCACTTCTGTCTTTCTTTCCTTCATTCTTCCCTCTTCCTTCTGCCCGTGGGTGACTGTACACTGAGTGACAAGCCAAATGGTTTCCTGTACACCAGGAAACCATTTACTACGCAGAGTGGTAACCATATAACCAAATTATGATGCCTGGTGGTTTAGTGGGTAATTAAGGTGCTCCATTTGGACTGAGCCTGTGGGGGTTTATATCCAAGGGATGGCTGGGGTTTATTGCTCTCATAATGCCACTCAGGGATGAGTGAGGCCGGTCGCTCTCATCTTAAATGTCAGGACCAACTTGCCTAGCCCTGGGCTTCTACACTTCTCATAGGGCAACAAAGGATTGGATGATGGATGGATGGATAAAGTGTATCGGTATTTAAATTTTGAGGGTGTATTTGAGTGTTCCTGTAGAGTAAGTCTAATAATGTTTTAACACTACATTACTCTTACAAGGACTGTGCTCATCAATACATTGTGTTTTCAGATTTCAGAGCTTCAGAACAAGTGGAGCAAGAAAATTCAGCAACAAGGGAGAAGGAACATGAAGCAAAGAATGAGGGCACTGCAGAAGTAGCTGCTGAACATGACAGTCCAACTGAAAAGAAAAACCCTACAGCTAATGGTACAAATGACAAGGTTAGCATTGCTATACTCATGCACCTGGTAGTCCTTTTACACTAAATTGGCCTAGATTTTTGTCCTTTTGTAGTTTATTTCACATCCCAGATTTTTCTCCTTTTTTCACACAATTCAGTGGCAGAGTAGGACAATACTGCAGCTCCACATCCTTTCCATAGCACCTCTTCATGACCAGCATCATATTCTAGTATTAATCTTGTTACAGGTCAAAACTGAAGATGGAGAGATCGCAGATTTATGCTAAGTTTAAGTAAAAACAGCATAGCAATTCCCAAGACCAATGGGATTTCAGACAACCACAGTCTAGAATTCAAGCTGTAGGATTACTCAAGCCAAGAGTAAAGCCTAAAATTATTCTTATTATATTCTTTTTAAGGAAAAAAAAATAACACATTTCTGCTGATGTTACACGCACACACACACACACGATGTCGTCAGTGGCAGAGCTCCATGCAGATCGTGAGAAAATCAACGGCGAAAAGGAAGTATGCCTATTGTGAATACTGTATGTGAATTGAATGCGTGAGTGGTGGTCCTATCTCATTTGGGTGAAAACATGCCGGAGGTATCAGTCAAATAAGAGCAAAACACAGTGACGGTTTTAAATTTTGTACGATTGCACCATGGCGGAGATAAGTAGTCCGTTACAGTATTTACATCCAGTGATAGTGAGTTTGCGGGGTTCTCCAGTGAAGAAAAAAACAACAAAAGTATCAAACTGAACCAAACGAGAGTAGCAAGTGTGGAGAAAATGGCTGAGAAGAATACCCAGGAATTAAAACAGGTATGGGCAATAATAAGTGAATTACAAAAACAAACCTCGGAACAGGAGAGGGAGATAAAGGAGTTGAATAATAAGTCAGAGAGCATCTGCTCATGCAGTGTTGACCAGTAGAGAAAGGTGTCTGAATTAAAAGCGAATAATGAATCATCCACAAGTGAAATGAAACAGCTTAAGCGGGAGAATAAGGGGCGATGAATTGTAAACTTGACAAGCAAGACTCTAAAACTAAGGTGCACGAGGAACATATCAAGTAAATCCAAGAACACCACAAGGGATGGAAGAAAACCCAGTGGGAAGATAAAAATAAGTCTTAAGGAAATTTTAGAACAACAGAGAAAGAAAAACCAAGAAAAGGTGGAGAAGGAAATGGTGAAGGTACTAAAAAGTGAATCACTTGTCAGAGTTGCAGCAGACAAGAAAAAATGTGTGATTATCTCGGGTTTGAAAGAAAAACCGATGTCCATGAGGTCAGAAAGAGAAAGGGAAGAACTGAGATGGGCAATGGAAATAGTATCAATAGTTATAGAAGGAAATGATGAAGCCCAAGAGGAGATTGAAGAAGTATTTAGGCTGGGAAAGTATGTGGATGGAGGGGCAAGGCCACTAGAAGTAAAATTTCAGTCACAGGTCACAGTAAATGAAATACTCAACAAAACTTGGAAATTAGCAGATAAGGAGGGATTCAAAAATATCTATGCAAATGAGGAAGAGAGAACTAAAATAAAGGAACTTGTTAAGGAAGCTAAGGAGAAAGTTACCAGAGAATGCAGGAAGAGAAGACAGAGCTCCATTGGAGGGTTATGGATCAGAAATTGAGGAAGTGGTCCTAAAGAGAGAGGGAGAGAGAAGGACAAATAACAATGCAAAAATACTGAAAGTGGCATATGCTAATGTAGATGGTCATCTCAGCAAGGCTAGAAATAGATGATTTCTTGAGGGTAAATGAGCCAGACATTATGTGCATTGTAGAGATCAAGCTAAGAGAGAATATTGAAATCCAAATCGGAGATGGGAAATACCAGCTATGGAGAAGAGATAGAAAAGAAAAAATGGGAGAAGTGATGATATCAGTGAAAAACAGCCTAAATGTGGATAGTGTGGAACTGGGAGAAGGTATGACTGAAGTGATAAACATGATACTAGAAACCAAAGGGAAAGGCAAGAGAGACATCGCAGTCTGTAGCATGAGTCAAGCAGGGCAGTACTCCCAAGGTGGATGGAAAGCTGATGACAGGGAGAGCTGGAGCTCCCGTTTCATCGGCCCTCAGAACTAGTTCCTAACCACCCCCCTTTGCTGAACTTTTTCAGTGTCTCAGTAATGCAGAGAGTAGGCCAGCATGCTCTTCAGTACAAGTTTCTCTAATTGTCAACACCAAACTACACGCACGCTATACAGTACACTTCCTTTTCAAAATTGACAAAAATGGCGTCGAAACACCCAGCCTCAGAGTCCCCAGCAGGGGGGGACCATAAATGCCCCCATCATCTGCCCCTATCCCGGTAATGACTCTAGGAGCTGCCTGGAACCACTGTCTGACTCACTCCTTCATTTCTGCAACATTCGTGGCCTTTCCTCTAACTTTCGCTCTGTTGAGCACCACCTCTCCTCCTCTAAACCTCACCTTCTTTTCCTCACCGAGACTCAGCTGTCTGAGGCAACTGACAGCAAACTCTTTTCTGTATCCTCCTACTTTCTCGATAGTCATTTCAAAGTGAAAGGTGGCTGTTGTGTATATGTATGCAACAATCTATCTTGCTCTTGTGTTCCAGAACTTGATTCTTCTGAATTCTCTGCTCTCTGGCTTTGGCTCTCCTGTCATTCTCTGACTAAATACTGTATATCTGCACTGTTTACTTATCTCCTAATTCTACTGACTATCAGAAATTTGACCATTTTACTTCTATGATGGAACACATTATCCATTTCTCCTTTCTCTGAAATCTCCATTCTAGGATATTTCAATGTTCACCACCACCTTTAGCTCTCCTCTCCTTTCACTGATCCACCTGGTGAACAAGGCTACATCTTTTCTCTCCTTAATGACCTAGATTGTACAGCACCCTACCCGTATCCCTGACCGCCTTGGAGAGAGTTCCAACGTACTTGACCTCTTCCTAACAACTAATCCTTCTGCTTATGCTGTTAATCTTTTCTCTCCGTTGGGCTCCTCTGATCATAACCTTTTTTACCTTAACCTATTACCTTAACCTGTCCTATCATTCCTGTACGGCCTGTGAACCCTCCAAAGAAATGCCATCTGTGGCATTTTGGAGCTGCGGACTGGGAGGCCCTCAGGCAGTACTTCTTTGATTTTCCTTGGAATGATTATTGCTTCCATGGCCGGGAGCCATCTGAGTGTGCCTTGCGCACTACGGAGGTTATTCTTTCGGGCATGGAAGCATACATTCCTTTCTCATATCCTTTGACTAATGCAAGAAAGCCTTGGTTTAATCATGCTTGTTCTAATGCTGTCCGCAACAAGGAGAGGACCTATAAAAGGTACCGGAGCCAACCCATCCCTGAATCACATCTTTTTTATATTTCTGCCCAAAATCATGCTAAGTCTGTTCTTCGTTCTGCTAAAAATAAATTCATCCGTGCTAAATGCTCTCAACTCTCCAAATCGAATTATTCTTGCTCCTTCTGGCACCTTGCCAAAAACCTTTCTAATAACTTTACCTCATCATCTTTCCCTCCTCTTTTCTACTCTATGACTCTGTAGCTATTTCTTCTACTGATAAAGCAGATCTCTTTGCTCAGACTTTCTCCTCCATTTCCACCTTAGACGATTCCGATGCTGTCCCTCCATCCTTTCCTCTCTCTGGCTTCCTCATGGCTGACATTAAAATTTCTTCAGCTGATGTATTTTCTGCCATCACTGGCCTCAATACTAACAAGGCATATGGGCCTTATGGAGTCCCTCCTGTTGTCCTCAAAAACTGTACTTCTGTGCTTACACCCTAACTAGGTAAACTCTTTCGCCTTTGTCAATCAACTTGTACCTTTCCTTCTTGCTGGAAGTTTGCTCTCATTCAGCCAGTCCCAAAGAAGGGTGACCATTCCCAACCCTCTAACTGTCGTCCAATTGCTTTAACATCCTGTGTCTCAAAAGTTTTCGAATCAGTTCTTAACAGAAAAATTTTAAAGTATCTTTCCTGTCACAACCTTCTTTCTGATCGTCAGTATGGGTTCTGTCAGGGTCGCTCCACTGGCAATCTTCTCACCTACCTTTCAGACTTCTGGTCATCGTCCTTTCGGGACTTTGGCGAAAGCTTTGCCATTGCGCTTCAGATCTCAAAGGCTTTCGATCGAGTCTGGCATAAATCTTTAATTTCCAAACTGCCCTGTTATGGTTTCTATCCTTCTATCTGTGCCTTCGTCTCTAGCCTCCTTTCTGGTCATTCTATAGCTGTTGTTGTAGATGGCCATCGTTCTTCTCCTAGATCCATGAACAGTGGTGTTCCTCAGGGCTCTGTCCTATTAGCTTCCTTTTACTCATCAATGACCTTCTAAGCTGTACATCTAACCCTATCCACTCATACGCTGATGATTCCACCCTTCACCTTTCCATTCGGTTCCTGCAACGTCCATCTCAGCAGTTACTTCAGCAAACAAGGGATGAGGCTGTGGCACACCTAATGTCTGACTTGGCTTGTATTTCTGATTGGGGTAAAATTAATCTTGTTATTTTTAATGCATCAAAGCCTCAGTTCGTACACCTATCAACCTGACAAAATCTTCCACAGGATTACCCACTAATGTTTAATAATGTCCAGCTCATTCCTGCATCATCATTGAACATGCTTGGGGTTTCATTCACTTGGGATTTATCTTGGAAAGAACATATTACATCTCTTGTGAAATCTGCTTCAAAGAGATTAGGTGTGCTAAGCCGACTCCGAACTGTATTTACCCCTGCACAGTTGTTGACCTTGTACACGGGTTTGATTCACCCATGTGGAGTACAACTCTCATGTGTAGGGAGGCTCTTCACATGTAGCTCTTCTCAATAGGGTGGAGTCAAAGGCTTTTTGTCTCATTAACTCTCCTCCTCTTACTGATTCCCTTCAACCTCTGTCTCACTGTTGCATCTTTATCTCATTTCTATCGCTACTTCAACGGTCACTGTTCCTCTGAGCTGTCTGCTTGCATCCCTCCACCTCTACGACAGGCACGTAGCACCCATCTAGCAACAAACTCTTATCCCTTTTCTGTCCAGCTCTCTAATGCAAGAGTTAACTGTTACTCCCAGTCCTTCATTTATGCAACTGGTCAACTCTGGAACTGTCTTCCCCTGTCTGTATTCCCTACTTCCTATGATATCCAGTCTTTGATACGCAGTGTGTCCAGGCATCTCAAAATGATCGGATCTTGAATTTGGCTGTCTTTCATATTGTTTTTGTTTTTTCTTGGAAGGAACAGTATGCAGGCCCATGGCCTTTGGTTCCTTCTTCCTTCCATAAAAAAAAAAAATGCACACACACACACACGGGACACGACAGAGGCGAGACATGCTACTCCACTCTTCCCAGCCAAATTGGCTACAAATGGCCATACCTAAAAAGTATCTTTATATGAGTCAAGGTCTGTACTAGGTCCAACTAAATATTTTTCTAATATAAAAGAGAAAGGTTAAGTTAAAAGTGTTGTTCCGAAAACAGAATACACCCAACCCTCAGCTATCGCGGGTTCCGCTATAGCATTTTACCACTATCGTGCCTGTATAAAAAACCTACCCAAATACTCTTATCACGCACTAAATGCCAGTCATCATGCACCAGAAGTGTTAAATTTTTTTTAAAAAGCCGGGTTCCTACAAAAGATTCACCTGGTGATTGGTCGCGTGACGTCAGTGCCAGCCGAGCGCTGACTGACCGCCTGAGCAAGTCTGCCCCGCCACCCACCAAGCCATTCAGCTCGTCCTCAGACTGCGAACAGTGACAGCGAGAACAATAACCTTTTTTGTGATATTACAATAGCCAGATTAGTCAAACTCAAAAGGCCACCCCTTACTGGTTTATGGCGTCTGGCAATTGATGGATAGGTCACCCATAGCTGTCTTCATTAATGACGGCGAATTGTCCCGAAACCATCAGTCCTTCCTGACAACTTCTTTATAGCTTTTATTTTTTTCCTTTATTATTGATGACTAATGGCTTTGAAAAATAGTTTCACACTGCATTTTTTTTTTTTTTTAATGGGCTCCGAAACTTATTCCTGGTGAAATATGCGTGATGCTAGACGTTCATCAAAAGGGATAGTAAGTTCTGTTTCTTATTAACCCTCCCCGTAAAACAAATAACTCAAAGTCAAATGGCCACCTCTTACGAGATTATGGCATCTGGCAATAGACAGATAGATAGATCACCCATAGCTGTCTCCATTAATGACGGCGAATTGTCTTGTTGTTTTGACAGGGAATTTGACGATGGCGAATCGTCCTGAAACCGTCAGTTCTTCCTGACGACTTCTTTATAGCTTTTATTTTTTTCCTTTATTGTTGATGACTAATAGCTTTGAAAAATAGTTTCACACTGCATTTTATTTTTTTATGGGCTCCGAAACTTATTCCTGGCGAAATATGCGTGATGCTAGACGGCCATCAAAAGGGATAGTAAGTTCTGTTTCTTATTAACCCTCCCCATAAAACAAATAACTCAAAGTCAAGTAGCCACTCCTTATGGGATTATGGCATCTGGCAATAGATAGTTAGATAGATCACCCATAGCTGCCTCCATTAATGACGGCGAATTGTCTTGTTATTGTTGTGATGGCGAATTTGACTTAGTGAATTGTCCCAAAAGACTTCTTTACAGCTTTTATATTTTTTCCTTTATTGTTGATGACTAATGGCTTTGAGTAATAGTTTCACACTGCATTTATTTTTTTAATGGGCTCCGAAACTTATTCCTGGCAAAATATGCGTGATGCTAGATGGCCGTCAAAAGGGATAGTAAGTTCTGTTTCTTATTAACCCTTCCCATAAAACAAATAACTCAAAGCCAAATGGTCACCCCTTACAGGATTATGGCGTTTGGCAATAGATAGATAGATAGATCACCCATAGCTGTCTTCATTAATGATGGCGAATTCTCGTTATTGTTTTGACGGCGAATTGTCCTGAAACCATCAGTCCTTCCTGACGACTTCTTGATAGCTTTTTTTTTTTTTTTTTTTTTGCTTTATTGTTGATGACTAATGGCTTTAAAAAATAGTTTCATACTGCATTTATTTTTTAATGGGCTCCGAAACTTATTCCTGGTGAAATATGTGTGATGCTAGACCGCCATCAAAAGGGATAGTAAGTTCTGTTTTTACTAACCTTCCCCGTAGAACAAATAAGTCAAATGGCCACCCCTTACGGGATTATGGCATCTGGCAATAGATAGATAGATAGTACAGTATATTTCTAATTTGCATGCTCATTTGTAGACCATTACAGTAATACCTCACTAATTGGGGCCCAAGCCAGTCCGAAAAATGTGAAATTCTGATAAAAGCGACATCCGGACTTACCCCTGCTAATCCTGACTTTTTCCGATATATCAGACATTAGTCCAGATTGCATCAGTGGTTTTCACCACCATTGCAGTATTGTACTGTGTTATACCTTCACTACATTAATCAAATGGTATAATAATACTGTACTGTGCACTGAAAAACATGTCTTTTACTTGTCTTATTGTGGTGAACATAGCTGAAGTGGTCTGGCAGTCTGGACTGCTTCTGGCTTTATCGGACTTTTTCCCGATATATAGGAGTTTAGTCCGGTAGCTCCTTGAGTCCGATAAAAGCGAATTCCGGTCTATTGAAGTCCGTTATATCGAGGTTTTACTGTATATGTTATTATGTGGTACAAAAAGGCTGAGGTGGTTTGGACATGTGGAGAGGATGGGGGATGATGATTGGGTACAGAGGGTGAGAGGTGTTAATATTGGGGGAGGGGTAGACCGAGAAAGACATGGGACGAGATCATTAAGTGTGGCATAAGGGTAGGACTGAACAGGGAGGCTGCCAGGGATCGAGCAGCGTGGAGAGCCGCCATTAGGTGACCAAGGCCGATGCATGCAAGCATGTTGGAGCCTTCAAAAACGAAACAAAACAAAACGAAAAAGGGTATCTTAGGGGTAAATATTGAGGTCATGGCACCAATTCGAATTATTACCATAAGTTTTTCAATTCGGCTATCACGTTTTCAGCTATAGCGCAGCCATGGCAGCACCAATTAGGCGTGATAGCTGAGGGTAGGGTGTACATCAAGTAGTAAAATTGCGCTGAATAAGCGAATCAGCTGTTTAGTGTTTTGTCTACGGCATACAGGAATGCAGCTCAGAGTACATTCTTTCTCATAATACCACAAGATGAGCACCATGTTTAGTAAAGCAAGTATGGAAGGAGTTAAGAAAAGAGAAAAAGGTAGAAAGCAGGATGATTATTTCTATACGGAACTGGTGGAAATGGAGACATACAATAAGTTGATAGAACGAATGCACAGATTAGAGATGGCATTTCAGAGTGAAATGGATGAAATCAATAAGCAGTTGCACATGCAGAAGGAGGAAAATGAAAATTTAGTAAAGGAAGTTAACAGGAAAGACACAACAATAGAGGAGCTTTTAGTTGAGGTTGGTACACTCAGAAGGAAGATTAGTGAAATGGCAAGCACAGTTGTCAACCATGAGAGTATTATGGAAGAGTTCAGAAATGATACAGAGACAATTAGGCAGGCTAGCACTCTGCCAGATCATAGCAGTGATATTGAGAAGATAATCCAAGTGAATGAAGTAAATCAAAGCTACAAAAAATGATATGGAAACCACGTACAGTAGGATCTTGCCAATAATGATTTTAACAATAACATTTTCAGCGATAACGGTAAGTTGGAATAGTTACCCAGTTTCCATAATAACGTTTGGATTCACTCGATTTGTGGTTATTGTGCGGGAAATGTCTGGGCACATCTTGGATAGCCAGCCCAAAGCCTGCCTCAGTGTTCCATGGATCGTCGCTGTGATGAGAAGCGTTTATTTGCCTATGTCCTTGCTCCTCATTTCCTCTCAGAACTCTGAGCACAAGTTTCCAAACTAACCATACTTATGCCTAAGCACTTAGCACCCTGAAAGTGCTCTGAACACAAAAAGAGCATTTATTCCAAAAGAAAATTTAAAGTTGTTGGGTAAAGTGGCGTATGGTGTGCAAACGATTAGATACAATGAGTCTGGTGTGTTTACGATGTGGATAGTTTCTTTGTTGGGGAAAAAAAAACATTCATGATGAAGGAGTAGTAAAATTTGTGTTTTTGCCTATGGTGCAACGAGTGTTGTAGGGGGGGGAGGAAGGCTTTGTGCCCGAATGTTGTTATGAACTGACAGTCTTTGGTAGAGAAAATTCAGCTCTTATGGTATGTGAAGACATTACGTGTTGACGTAAATAGTTAGGTAAGATAATGATGTGAGTTCAGTTCTTGTGAATTACTGTATACAGTCATACAAATTGTACTGCTTGGCTGATTTGTTTATTATTCGTGATTACTGCATTTGTGTGTATCGGAGAAGTGAGAAGTATACAATCAGTCCATGCTGACAAC
This sequence comes from Birgus latro, assembly GCA_018397915.1. Lineage (NCBI taxonomy): Eukaryota > Metazoa > Arthropoda > Malacostraca > Decapoda > Coenobitidae > Birgus > Birgus latro. Next base: position 62,277 of record JAGKTI010000707.1, on the reverse strand, counting down.
TTCAGTACTCTATAGTTTTTTTTTTTCCTTTATTGTTGATGACTAATGACTTTCAAAGACAGTTTCACTTTTTTTTTTTTTTTTAAATAAATATATAAGTGCGCTGAAAATGATTCTTGGCGAAATATGCATGATGAGTTGGAGACCATTATTCACGTGTTGATGTGTTCGGAAGTTTTTGCATGATTGATGATGACTTTCAAGAGGCTTTGTGGCAATCCTTGGTAGTTAAAATTTTTTGGGGGAGTATTAGGGGGCAAAACTAGTCGGTTAGGTTAGGTTAGAATGCACTGATGTGTCAGGTCGGTGAGTATCGTATGTAAACACACGTCTTGGGTGTCTTATGGTAGACATTTATAAATAACCTATCTTTAATCATCACACCAAACACCTCATTAACTTCTTTAAGGTGAGTTTTATAATACTTATGATGATTTAATAACCAATCTCATTATTTCAGCAAAAAAAAGTAGTGATAGGAAGGCTTCAAATGGGACAAATGGGTAAAAGTCCTGGGGTGGCAGCACCAATAAACCTTTTATACATGTATTTTAATGTCACACAAATAACGTTTTCGCTAATAACAGCGTTTTTCAGGCACCAATTAGACGTTATTTGTGAGATCCTACTGTATGCTGAAATGTTGAAAGTAAAGAAAGACATAGAAGCAAAGTCGAAGAAAAGAGCATTAAAAAGGAAGTAAAGAAAATAATCCAAAACAATCCAAAACTGGTCAAAGATTCTGCAGACATCAACAAATCTATAGTAATCACTGGTATTGAGGAGGAAGAAATAAATAAGATTTCAAGAGACAAAAAGGAGATGGCTAATATAATAAACATATTGAAGGAAGTATCAGAGGAAATCTGTAGTAAAGACATAGAGAAATGCAAAAGGCTAGGAAAATACAAGAGAAGTAAATCAAGACCTCTGAAAGTAACCTTTCAGAGTGTAAACACTGTGGAGGAAATACTGAAAAATGCAAACAAACTTATGGAAAAAGAGGCTTTCAAAAATGTATGAATAAAAAGATGCCTAACTCAAGAGGAAATGGGTTTACTAAGAGAGAAGAGGGAGGAGGCAAAAACAAAGAACGAGGGAAGATCAGAGGAAGAGAAGAACACATTTTTTTACAAAGTAATTGAATTGCAGGTACGAAAGTGGTACATAAACAGGAGAGAATAAAAAGGAGGAAGGTAGTAGACCCAAGTCATGACAAGTATGTAAACAAGATGATTAAGTTTATGTACTCAAATGAAGATGGAATGGTATCTAAATTACTAGAGATGAATGATTATATTAAAGAAAAGGAACCACATATTGTCTGCCTAACTGACACAAAATTAACATCAAGGATATAAAACAATACCCTAAACCTAGAGGAATATAATATATGGAGAAGAGATTGGAGCTTAAAAAAGGAGGAATTATCATATTAACAAAAAAAAAATCTGCAAGTCAAAGAAGTAGAACTAGATATACCCTCACAGGTGGAATTGATGGTAGTAGAGATTAGTACGTCTGAAGGGAAAATAGTTGTGGCAATATCTATACATGCCACCCAGATCTAACATTTGGAAAAAAGGTGAATATGAAGACCTGGCAGAGACTACAATTCAAAGTTTAAGAGCATTACTACATGGAATGGAGGAGAAATCTGAAAGAATGATAATATCTGGAGATTTCAATAAAAATATAAATTGGAATACTTTAGATATAAAAAGCCAGGAAAGCTGTGAAGGAGCGTTGTGGTGTGGTTGAGGATGTGATGGGAAGCGTTAGGAGAAGCACGTTAAGGTGGTTTGGGCATGTGGAGAGGATGGAGAGTGAGAGACTGACGAGGAGAGTGTATGTGAGTGAGGTGGAGGGGGCGAGAGGGAGGGGGAGGCCGAGGATGAGATGGAGGGATGGAGTGGAGAGGTATATGAGAGAGGGGGGTGTGAGTTGGGAGCGTGGTAGTGAAATGGCAGGGGACAGAGTGACATGGAGGCGATTTGTTTGTGGCCACCCCATGCGGGATTAAGGCGTCTGGCAATAGATAGATAGATAGATAGAAAGCTGTTGGGATCAAAAGCTCCTGGACCTTGTGCAGGAGTTTTTCCTAACACAACATGTAAAAGAAAGCACCGGAAAAAGAGGACACGATGTACCATCAGTACTAGATGTTATATTTACTAGGCAAGAAAATGATATTGACATTATTACTTATCACCCTCCATTCGGCAAAAGTGACCATGCAGTATTAAACTGCAACTTCAGGATTGCATATGACATAGTTAACAGTAATGAAAGCTACAAAAAGAGCCTTAACTATAAAAAGGGAAACTACCACAACCGAAAGAAATACTTCTTAGAAATAGATTGGGAAAAAGAGCTTAGAGGACAAGATTTAAATGTTCTATCTATCTATCTATTGCCAGACGCCTTAATCCCGCACGGGGTGGCCACAAACAAATCGCCTCCATGTCACTCTGTCCCCTGCCATTTCACTACCACGCTCCCAACTCACACCCCCCTCTCTCATATACCTCTCTACTCCATCCCTCCATCTCATCCTCGGCCTCCCCCTCCCTCTCGCCCTCACTCACATACACTCTCTTCGTCAGTCTTTCACTCTCCATCCTCCCCACATGCCCAAACCACATTAACGTGCTTCTCCTAACGCTTCCCATCACATCCTCAACCACACCACAACGCTCCTTCACTTCCTCATTTGTTAGTCTGTCTCTCCATGTGACTCCACATTCTCCTCTCAAATAACTCATTTCCACTGCTCTCACTCTTGACTTCTGTCCTTCCAACAGGGTCCAAGCTTCACTTCCATATGTCAGAGTTGGTATCACAATACTGTCATGTAACAACTTTTTCACTTCCATGCTCACCTCCCTGTCTCTTATCACTGCTTTCAACGAACCAGCAACCTCCCTTCCCTGCTGCACCCTTTCGAGCACTTCACCCTCCAGACTTCCATCCTTATTCATCACACTGCCCAAGTACTTAAATTCACTCACATTCTCCCTATCCTTCCCATCCAATCTCACTGTACATTCACTGGCTTCACTTCTTTCGAAGACCATCACTCTACTCTTCCCTACATTCACCTTTAGATTCCATTTCTTACACACTCTCCCAAACTCATCTACCAAGCCTTGCAGCTCCCCTTCATCTTCGCTCAACAACACAGTATCATCTGCAAACAACAGTACAAGGAGTTTCCAAACACTGCCCTCTCTCGCTAGGGCCGCTCCAACATCCACTGCCCGACCTTGTATCTCTTTTATAACCCCATCCATATACAGATTGAACAACCATGGAGACATGACACATCCTTGTTTCAATCCAACCTTCAAATGGAAAGATCCACTCAGTTTGCCATCCACACGCACTGCAGCCTTAGCACCCTCATACATACGCTTCCCTGCCTTCAGCAACTTCCCATCCACTCCTTATATTCTTAATACCTTCCATAAACTTTGTCTATCCACCCTGTCATATGCTTTCTCCAGATCCATAAAGGCTGCATACAACTTCTTGCCCTTCTCTAGAAACTTTTCCACTAAGGATCTAAGAATGAATATCTGGTCTACACAACCTCTTCCCTTCCTATGTATAGAAATGTTATGTATAGAAAATTCTGTGAACTTTATGAAATAGGAGTCCAAAATTACATCCCTCGGCACAAAGTAGCAGAAATGATAATAAAGAAATGGTTTAATACAGAATGTAAAAAATCAAAAGAAAAAAGAGACTTGTTGTGGAATAGATACTGAAGACACAATAGTGAGAGGGCATATAACAACTATAAACAGGCAAGAAACGAATACACAAGAATAAGGAGAGAAGCCCAAAAACAGATTGTGGAGGACATCATTCGTTTCGTTTCGTTTTTGAAGGCTCCAACATGCTTGCATGCGTCGGCCTTGGTCACCTAATGGCGGCTCTCCATGCTGCTCAATCTTTGGCAACCTCCCTGTTCAGTCCCTTAACCCTTAAGTCACACTTAATGACCTCGTCCCATGTCTTTCTCAGTCTACCCCTCCTCCATTATTAACAGTTCTCACCCTCTTCACCCAATTATCATCCCCCATCCTCTCCACATGTCCAAACCACCTCAGCCTACCTCTCCTCATCACAACACCAATACACTCCAGTCCCATCCTACCTTTCAAGTCTTCCATTGTAAACCCAGCCCCCCCAGGCCTTGCACACAGGGACGCACTGCACATCCACCTAATCATTGTCATTTCTGTACGTTTAAACCTGCGAATATCTTCTTCCTTTACTGCCCAGGTCTCAATACCATACAACATCACACTCTTAACACATGCTGCATACAAAGACCCCTTAGCACGTAAGGAGAGTCCCCTCAATGTCAGAAGAGGCAACAGCTCCCTGAACTTCTTCCAACCACTTCTCACCTTAGCAACCGAGCTAACTCCAGCCCCACCTCCGGCACATATGTCTTCCAAATAACAAAACTCCTCCACGCACTCAAGAGACTCACCAGCAAGTTCAACCCTCTCACACCTAACAATCTCCACCTGGTTTCCCTGACATGCCACACACATGAAATCAGCATTATCTCGCAGTCTACCTCTAATACCACTACATCTCTTGTGCACCCATTTATCACAAACACTACACAAGATGGAATTACTTCCCACACCCTTGTGGCAAACTGCACATGGCCACTCTCCCTCTCCTCTGATTGTACCGCCACCAACCCTAGATATCATCACTTTTGTTTTATCTGCATTTACCCTTAAGCCCTTGT
>JAGKTI010000707.1:33271-52539 GCA_018397915.1 Birgus latro | reverse complement strand
CTGCTTGCATCCCTCCACTTCTACGATGGGCACGTGGTACCCATCTAGCAACAAACTCTCATCCCTTTTCTGTCCAACTCTCTAATGCAAGAGTTAACCATTACTCCCAGTCCTTCATTTATGCAAGTGGTCAACTCTGGAACTGTCTTCCTCTGTGTATTCCCTACTTCCTATGATCTCCAGTCTTTCAAACACAGTGTGTCCAGGCATCTCGAAATGAATGGATGTTGAATTTGGCTCTCTTTCGTATTGTTTTTGTTTTTTCTTGGAGGCAGCAGTATGCGGGCCCATTGCCTTTGGTTCCTTCTTCCTTACATTTAAAAAAAAAAAAAGAAATCCCATAAGGACAGCCACCTCCTAGTTTGGGAACCACTAGTATAGAGGAACCCTGATTTACCCTGTGAGTGTGTAGTTGGCCAGTGACCATCTTGGCCATTAGGACATCAAAAAGAAAGTAGAAAGGAGGAGATTGAGATGGTTCAGACATGTCAAGAGGATAGACTAGGGGAGTCGGATCAGGCACTGGGCTGTTGACGAAGAGGTAGGGGATTTGTGTTAGGAGATATGATCCATTTCACTGGGCATGCTGTTGATTAGTTCTTCTGTTAGGTTTTTTCCTTGTTCTTTGAACCCTGCCTCATGATTAGGCCTCATGATTAGTTCTCCAGTCAGGTGTTTTCTTGCCCAGTGGATGCTACCTCACCCCATCCTTGGGTGGGAAAAAGAGGTAGGGATGATTTTTTTTTTTTTTTTTTTTTTTTTGCAGAACAGAGGAAGAAAAAACAAATTAATAAAAAAAATATTAATCCAAACTGGTGTCCTCCATTCATAAAAAATCTGAAACAGTTGGACTTGAACAGCTGTAGGTTGAAGTTTAGGGGGAAACAACTCTGAGGAAGCAAGTTCAGGGAATAGAAGATTTCTGATAGGCGAAAGTTCTGCATTATGGTAGTGTGACAGTCCAGTCATGATGATGGTAATAGTGATGGTAATGATTATAAATAATTATAAAATGATTTTAGGTGCGGCATCCATTGTCCATGGTTCAGAATGCTGGTGCCAACACAACTCCCCGAGGTATTTTGCAGGCCAGGCAGTGCAGGAATGTGGAAGAGGAGTACAACAAGAACCAGCAGGTGCTTTTAAATCAGTTCATGGGACAAGAAAATACAGTCTCTACCAACACTCAATTTGTTGAAACCATCTAAACTGTATTATAGTATATGTGCCTTTGGAGAGGTAACACCTTTTCCTTAGTGAATTATTTTTCATGTGACATCTCAGTTTCCTTTTGCAAACCAACAAATTCTCTTAAACAAATTCATGAAACAGGAAAATAAAGCAGCCACCAACACTCAGTTTGTTTAAACCATCTGAATTATCTAAAGAACATGGTAATTGCTAAGCCTCTTCTATTTGATGTATTGTTTGTCATTCTTGCTACCTAGAAATTATTTTCTTCAGTTTAAAAAAGGCATTTCAAACTTGTGGGTCAAATCTAGCTTTCACTAACTCTTTCATTAGAAAAGCTCTCTCCCTAGGCTGAATAAAATAATCTAGAAATAGCATTAATAAAGTAGAAAAGTACAGGCATACAAGTTTGGAATGATGGGGTTAATGTGACAGATGTTTCACATGTACAGATACATAAACAAGAGGCCCATAACGATCCTTTAAGGCAATGTATGATATAGAAAGATATGATCAGTATACCTTGCAGGAACTTACTGAAAAAATGTTTAGTTCCTTCTCATTCTGTCAGTTTCTTTTCTTTGCTATCTACCTCACCTCGTCTTTAGATGGGAAGAGATTTGGATGAAGAGATGATGATGATGACTCATTGCTTTATGTTCAGCTTATACTTGAAATAGATGTGATGCACCAAGTTGCCCCTTCTTTTATTAAATCATGGATCAGTTCAGCCAAGCAGCAGCAAGAAATTCTTATACCTGATTTAGTTTTATCATTAGGCAAAGGTAACTTACTTCCTTTCCTCACCCCATCCTTTGGTGAGGAAAAAAAATGTCAGGATGATATCATAATGTTACTTAGTAAGGTATTTTGTCTGCACAGTATACTGTATGTTTACAATTTTTAAGGCTTTGCTGTGCTTCAGTAAGGCTTATTCAACTTTGTTGGCAACTGAATATATTAAGAGCAAGAAGCACATAAAGAAGCTAGTGAAGAGGAAAAAGGAGGTAAATGATGTTCTAGAAAGAAAAATGAATGCAAATTGCTCTGAAAATAGGAAGTTACGCTGGAAAGACGTGCAGAAATGTAGAAGTGACAGCGGAAAAAAATGTGAGTGTGAAGGATGTAAGTGGTAGATTATTAACCCATGGAGATGAATTAAGGACCAGATGGAAAGAATATTTTGAAAGCCTGATGAATGGGAATAGACAGACCAGAGCAACTGTAAACATGATTGGTTTTGGGGGTGTGCAGAGAAGGAATGCAGTGACAGGAAAGGTGACACTCACGGAGGCGAAGAACTCTGTGAAGTGGCTGAAAAATGGGAAAGCAGCTGGGGTTGATAAGGTGTATGCAGAGATGATTAAGTGTAGTGGACAGAGCAGAATGAAGTGCATTGCTGGAGATATGTAAAAAGGCATGGATGAGTGAAACTGTGCTAGCAGAGTGGAAAAAGACTGTGATTGTACAAAAATACAGGTGATTGAAGTGAGTGCAAGAATTATCGTTGCATAAGTTTCCTTAGTGGAAAAGTTTCTAGAGAAGGGCAAGAAGTTTATGCAGCCTTCATGGATCTGGAGAAAGCATATGACTGGGTGGATAGACAAGGTTTGTGGAAGGTATTAAGAATATATGGAGTGGATGGGAAGTTGTTGAAGGCAGTGAAGAGTAAGTATGAGGGTGCTAAGGCTGCAGTGCGTGTGGATGGCAAACTGAGTGAATCTTTCCATTTGAAGGTTGGATTGAAACAAGGATGTGTCATGTCTCCATGGTTGTTCAATTTGTATATGGATGGGGTTATAAAAGAGATACAAGGTCGGGCAGTGGATGTTGGAGCGGCCCTAGTGAGAGAGGGCAGTATTTGGAAACTCCCTGTACTGTTGTTTGCAGATGATACTGTGTTGTTGAGTGAAGACGAAGGGGAGCTGCAAGGCTTGGTAGATGAGTTTGGGAGAGTGTGTAAGAAACGGAATCTAAAGGTGAATGTTGGGAAGAGTAAAGTGATGGTCTTCAAGAGAAGTGAAGCCAGTGAGTGTACAGTGAGTTTGGATGGGAAGGATGTGGAGAATGTGAGTGAATTTAAGTACTTGGGCAGTGTGATGAGTAAGGATGGAAGTCTGGAGGATGAAGTGCTCGAAAGGGTACAGCAGGGAAGGAAGGTTGCTGGTTCGTTGAATGCAGTGATAAGAAACAGGGAGGTGAGCATGGAAGTGAAAAAGTTGTTACATGACAGTATTGTGATACCAACTCTGACATATGGAAGTGAAGCTTGGACCCTGTTGGAAGGACAGAAGTCAAGAGTGAGAGCAGTGGAAATGAGTTATTTGAGAGGAGCATGTGGAGTCACATGGAGAGACAGACTAACAAATGAGGAAGTGAAAGAGCGTTGTGGTGTGGTCGAGGACGTGATGGGAAATGTTAGGAGAAACACGTTAAGGTGGTTTGGGGATGTGGAGAGGATGGAGAGTGAGAGACTGACGAGGAGAGTGTATGTGAGTGAGGTTGAGGGGGCGAGAGGGAGGGGGAGGCCGAGGATGAGATGGAGGGATGGAGTGGAGAGGTATATGAGAGAGGGGGGTGTGAGTTGGGAGCGTGGTAGTGAAATGGCAGGGGACGGAGTGACATGGAGGCGATTTGTTTGTGGCCATCCCGTTCGGGATTGAGGGGTCTGGCAATAGATAGATAGTTTTCTGGGGAGGGGCACTAACCCTCCACCAACCCACTTGTTTACAGGTATGGAACACAAATTGGGTGGTTATAAGGTCACCACACAGCATATTAAATTATTTCCTGGTTTACAGTCAATGTAGAGTTACCCTGGAACAGAGTTTCACTATACTGAGTGAGTGGATGATGGGTGCTCCCACTCATCATGAATTAATGTGTGGCCTATATAATTGTGCATGCTATTAATTTGTTCACCCTTAATTAGTTTTTTTCTTGCCCTCTAGACCCTACCTTACCTCATCTATAGGTGGGAAAAGAGAGGTCAGGATGGATAAATGATTTTGATTATTGGTTATGCTACAAACTAGTCCTAGTCATGGTTAATATGCTTTGCTATATAAACTATCTTCCATTCTTTTGCTCACTAACCAAAAATGTAGTTATTTTTTCACGGATTCATGTTACTCTTAAGAATAAAGTGGTGTTGAATCACTGTTTTTCCTCCTTTGGTACTGCATCATAGATTACAGTATATGGCATTTGCTGTCCTTTTTATTTAAAAAAAAAAAAGTTATATCCAGAAATATATAGACTATACCCAAGAGAAATATATAGACAAGGACACCATCACAGAGTGTTATAGATACCGTATAACCAAGCTGTGACGCTTCCTAGTTGTACGAAGTCTGTTCAGAAAGTATCCGACCTTATGCTCTAAAAAAATAATTAGCTAACCTGTTGAGCTAGAACACTAATCCCCCTCAAAGTAGACCCCTTCTGACTTGACACACACAGCTCAGAGTTCCTTCCACTGCCTGAAACATTTTTCAAAGTATGTTTTTGGTATCTCTTGCATATGCTTCTCTCAGATGAACGTTGGTCAAGATATATTGGAGTCTGCAGATCGTGATCAAGACTGTGAAGACTATCACTGGAGATGAGACTTGGGTAGACAGGTAAGACCCAGAAACCAAAGCACAGTCGTCCCAGTGGAAGCATGCAGTGTTCGCCTCAGCAAAAAAAAAAAAAAAAAAAAAAAAGCACGACAGGTCAATTGCAAGGTGAAATGCACTCATGTGTTGACAGTTTTTTTATGACTACCTTGGTGTAGTGTATCATGAATATGCACCAGTAGGTCAGACTGTCAACATTACTACCTTAATTTTATCTGTTGTCGTCGTGACGCAGTTTAGTGGAAAAGACCAGACCTTTGGAAAGCAGCAAGTTGGAAGCTGCACCTCGACAATGTCCCTGTCCATTCTTCTCAAATGATTCAGGAATTTTTGGCCAAGCACAACATCCTGCAGGTCCAGCAGGCTCTGTGCAACTTTTGATTGTTCCCCAACCTCAAAACTCGGCTGATGGGTCCCTGATTTAAGACGAGAGAAGAGATAACAAATGTGATGAAGCACTGGCAGGAGATATCGAAAACTGAATTTGAAAAATGTTTCAGGCACTGGAAAGAATGCTGGGCTGTGTGTGTCAAGTCAGAAGAGGCCTACTTTGAGGGAGATTGTGTCCTAGATCAACAGGTTAGCTACAGTATTTATTTGTTTAAAGCCTAAGGTCAGATACTTTCTGAACAGACCTCATATTATGTAAATGTCCCCCAACAACTGCCTCATCTCCTTGAAAGGAGGCACTCCACTGGGCTGATGTCCAAATGAGCCTGGGTCCAAAACAGCAAAAATTACTCTTACAGCTTGTTATTTGGAAGAAAGACCTACTAAACACAAACTATACTTATTACTTTTTTATTATTATTATACAGGAATACAAAGCTCTTGTCAGAAACAGCTATTTACATCAACATTTTTTCCTTGCTTCCTTCTGTAATACAGTGCTGCTATTTTTTCCTTGCTTCCTTCTGTAATACAGTGCTACTATTTTTTCCTTGCTCCCTTCTGTAATAAAGTGCTACATTTTTTCCTTGCTTCCTTCTGTAATACAATGCTACTAAAATGCAGTATTGGAGCTGCTCACTGTCTACACCACTCTAAACCCAAACTCAACATCTTTAGTCTGATGACATTTTATATCCTTGCTTTCATTAGATGATTTTTACTCATGACAGAACTCTATAGTCACTCTGTTTTCATCTGACAAGCTGAGCTACCCTTAACTTGGAAAATGAGCTGTGGTGGCATGAATTTTATCATGCCTTCGTTATGAGATAGGAATGAGTCTCCTAGGTTACTGGTCAAATCATCCCGCCAATCTAACTGCACTTGTCCATCAAATGAGCTGAAAGGGGTTACAGATTTTTGTTGAGAGAAAACTGACTATAATAGTGAAGGGGTTAATGAAGGTGGCATCTAACTCCAGTTCAAGAATCTTTCTAAAGCTGAATAAAGTCATTTGAAGCTAATAAGAATAAAATGAATAATAGTGTATATTCATACTTTACTTTTGCTATATCAATATGATTTTACTCATACTGAAGGGAACTTGGGGAACTGTTAGGGTTAGATATGGCTTTCACTGGCCCTTTCACAAAATTTGAAAGAAGGATGTGGAGTTATGAAAAATGACTGGCAAATATTAGAAAGGAAAGGTATGTTGTGGTATTCATGTGGATGTGATCAAAATAAATAATCTGAGACAGTTTGACCATGTGGAGAGGATGGAGATGAGAGACTGGCTAGAAGAGTATTTGAATGAAGTGTGGTAGGTGGGGGTGCTCACCATCCACTCACTTGATGTAGTGCTGCTCTCGGGTGTCTGCCCTTTCCTCTCCTCCTTCCTTCTTTCCTTCCTATGTAATCCCCTCCTCTTCTGTCTTTCTTTACCTCACTCTTTCCTCGTCCTTCTGCCTACAGGTGACTTTACACTCCCTCTTCCGTTTTTCTTTCCTCTTGAGTGGCAAGCCAAATGGTTTCCTGTACACCAGGAAACCATTTACTATGCTGGGTGGTAACCATATAACCAAATTATGGCACCTGGTGGTTTAGTGGGTAATTATGGCACTCCAGTCGGATTGAGCCGGTGAAGGTTTATATCAAAGGGATTGTTGGGGTTTATTGCTCATGTTATACCACACAGGGATGAGTGAGGCTGGTCACTCTCATCTTAAATGTCAGGACCCACCCTTGGGCTCCTGCGCTCCTCATGGGGCAACGTAGGATTGGATGGTGGAGGGAGGGGGACACCAAGGATGAGACAGAAGGATGGAGAAAGAGAGAGGGAGGGTTAAGTTGGAGGTATGGCAGCCAAATAGCAGAGAACAGGGTGGCATGCAGTTGATTTGTTTGTGGCCACCCCTTATGGGATTAAGGCACCTGGCTATAGAAAACAGACATTTGCTCTAATATGACAAAGATCTCTAATCCCTTTCAGCTTAGTTGAAGGCCAAGTGTAGTCAGAGTGGAAGGTTAATTTCAAAACTAACCATGAAAATTCACTCCTGCCTTTCCCAAATTCAGGTAGCCACAATACAGTAAAGTTTTAGGAATGACCTAGTTCCATCAGGTGAAAACAAATCTACAGTAGTGTATTATAATAGAGGTTCTTCTGGAGGTAAGAAAAAAATATGTTCTTAGAGTAAAACGGTTACAGTGAAATATATTGTAGCAAGCTAGTGCACAAGTCATACAGGATAATCAAGAGAGACAAATGCAGAATGAGTTACAGCAGTAAGTGTATAGATCACACATTTCAGTATTGTTGCTCCCCTACTTAAAGTACTTCACTGCTTCCAAGTGAGCGTGATTCAAAATGTTTTCAAGCTGAAAGTGACTATGGCTATTCTGCTTTCGTATGATAAAAATCTGTAACCTCTTTCACCTTTTTTTTTTTTTTTATGCAAGGAAGAAGGAACCAAAGGCCATAGGCCTGCATACTGTTCCTTCCAAGAAAAAGCAAAAACAATACAAAAGAGAGCCAAATTCAAATCCATTCATTTCGAGATGCCTGGACACACTGCGTTTGAAAGACTGGAGATCAGAGGAAGTAGGGAATACAGACAGAGGGAGACAGTTGCAGAGTTGACCAGTTGCATAAATGAAGAACTGGGAGTAACGGTTAACTCTTGCATTAGGGAGTTGGACAGAAAAGGGACGAGAGTTTGTTGCTAGACGGGTACTACATGCCCGACATAGAGGTGGCGGGATGTAAGCTGACAGTTCAGAGGAACAGTGACTGTTGAAGTAGCGATAGAAGAGAGATAAAGAAGCAACAGTGCGGCGAAGAGACAAAGGTTGAAGGGAATCAGTAAGAGGAGGAGAGTTAATGAGATGAAAAGCCTTTGACTTCACCCTATTGAGAAGAGCTGCATGTGGGGAGCCTCCCCACACATGAGAGTTGTACTCCATACACGGGCGAATAAAACCCGTGTACAAGGTCAACAACTGTGCAGGGGTAAAGAAAGTTCGAAGTCAGCTTAGCACACTTAATCTCTTGAAAGCAGATTTCACAAGAGATGTAATATGTTCTTTCCAAGATAAATCCCGAGAGAATGAAAGCCCAAGCATGTTCAAGGATGATGCAGGACTGAGCTGGACATTATTAAACATTAGTGGGTAATCCTGAGGAAGATTTTCTCGGGTTGATAAGTGTAAGAACTGAGTTTTTGATGCATTAAAAATAACAAGATTATGTTAACCCCAATCAGAGATACGAGCCAAGTCAGACATTAGGTGTGCCATAGCCTCATCCCTTGTTTGTTGAAGCAACTGCTGAGATGGACGTTGCAGAAATCGAATGGAAAGGTGAAGGATGGAATCATCAGCATATTAGTGGATAGGGTTAGATGTACAGCTTAGAAGGTCACTGATGAATAAAAGGAAGAGAGTTGGTGATAGGACAGAGCCCTGAGGAACAATACTTTTGATAGGTCTAGGAGAAGAACGATGGCCGTCTACAACAGCAGCTATAGAACGACCAGAAAGGAACCTAGAGATGAAGGCACAGATAGAAGGATAGAAACCGTAGGAGGGAAGTTTGGAAATCAAAGATTTATGGCAGACTCGATCGAAAGCCTTTGAGATGTCAAGTGCAATGGCAAAGCTTTCGCTAAAGTCCCGAAGGGTGGATGACCAGGAGTCTGAAAGGTAGGTGAGAAGATCGCCAGTGGAGCGTCCCTGACGGAACCCATACTGATGATCAGAAAGAAGGTTGTGACAGGAAAGATGCTTTAAAATTTTTCTGTTAAGAACTGATTCGAAAACTTTTGAAACACAGGATGTTAAAGCAATTGGACGATAGTTAGAGGGTTGGGAATGGTCACCCTTCTTTGGGACTGGCTGAATGAAAGCAAACTTCCAACAAGAAGGAAAGGTACAAGTTGAGAGACAAAGGTGAAAGAGTTTACCTAGGCAGGGTGTAACCACAGAAGCACAGTTTTTGAGGACAACAGGAGGGACTCCATCAGGCCCATATGCCTTGTTAATAATGAGGTCAGTGATGGCAGAAAATACATCAGCTAAATAAATTTTAATGTCAGTCAAGAGGAAGTCAGAGGGGGAAGTGATGGACGAATAGCACCGGAATCGTCTAAGGTATAATTGGAGGAGAAAGTCTGAGTGAAGAGATCTGCTTTATCAGTAGAAGAAATAGCTACAGAGCCATCAGAGTAAAAAAGAGGAGGGAAGGATGATGAGGTAAAGTTGTTAGAAAGGTTTCTGGCAAGGTGCCAGAAGGAGCGAGAAGAATTCAAGTTGGAGAGTTGGGAACATTTAACACAGATGAAATTATTTTTAGGAGGAGGCTGTAGCATGGGCCGAACAGGGTGGTACTCCCAAAGGGAATGGGAATGCTGGTGATAGGGAGAGTTGGAGCTCCTGTTTCACTAGGTACTTAACCATCCCCCTTTGCTGACCTTTTCAGTGTGACAGTAACATGGATAGGCAGACCAGCATACTCTCCCAAACATTTCCTCTAACTATCCTATGCACTACACCACATGCGGTTTACATATTACACAACGTATCCCATTAGGTTACAGGGGTTGACGCCAGCAAGGGCATGCGGCCAGAAAACTTTGCCCCCACTACCTAGTGGCGTACTTTGGGGGGAGGCGTGACGGGGGTTCTGCCGGCATAGATCATGGGTCCGGGGCGAGATGGGGCTCGAACCTGTGCTAGAGGGTACAGGGCATTGTGGTTCCCAGGCTGCCGCTTCCGCCCAATAGAGAGGGGCCCGAACCTGGGAGTAGCGCCCAAGGAGGCTGCCCTATCAGTGGGTGTATAATGGCGGGACAGTTGCAGTGCCAAGCCGCGCTTGGAGGGTGTCCCTGCAGCTGTCCTGGCAGGGTGCCCCGAGGCCACTACCACAGCCGCTGGTAAGCTGGTGGGCTAGGGGTCCCAGATCCATTCCCTGGACCTGGGACTGTGCAAGCAATGGGTCAGGCCTTTGGAATGTTTACCACCCTTTATCTTACCAACTATGATCTACAAGTGCAAGCATCAAAGCATGCCTGAGGACAGCAAATCACCCAGGGGGTTTAGGGTAGGTTCGTGGAATGTGGGAAGTTTGAGAGGAAGAGCGGGGGAAGTCGTTGAGGTATTCAGTAGGAGGTGGGTGGATGTGGCATATTTGCAGGAAGTCCGGTACGGGGGTGGATCAGCCAGAAAGATTGTTGGGAAGGATTGCTACTATAAGTTGTTTTGGCAGGGGGAACTGACAGATATGGGGGTGTGGGAGTGTTGGTTGTGGAGAAATGGGTGGAATATGTCATGAATGCTATGAGAGTAAGTGATAGGATATTAGCTGTGAAAATTTTGATCGGGCGGAAAATGATTTCACTTATATTGGCATTTGCTCCACAGGTAGGATTGGATGATGCAGAGAAGGATAGATTTTGGGATGATTTAATACGTGTAGTATGTGGTATGGGTGATGATGAGGTAGTGGTTCTGGGAGGGGATTTAAATGAGCATGTGGGTCAAGCAGCTCAAGGTTATGAAGGGGTCCATGGAGGATGTGCATATGGTGTGAGGAATGCGGAAGGTGAAAGAATACTAGAGTTTGATTGTGTGCAACACACATTTTAGAAAAAGAATGAGCAGGTTGATTACGTACGAGTCCGGGGGAAATAGTAGTCAGATAGATTATTTTCTGGTCAGGAGGGTTGATAAGAGATTAGTGAGGGATGTTAAAATTATAGGAAGCGAGGAGCATGTGCAGCAGCACAAACTGTTGATTTGTGGCATGGTGCTTAAGGAACGAGTGATGAGAAGGAGGACATATATACCTAGGAGGAAAATATGGAAGCTGGGAAACCAATCAGTAAGGGATGCCTTTTATAGTGAGATAAGGAGAGTGGTGGCTGAACAGGAAGCCGTAGATAGAGGCGTTAATGAACAAACAGTACAGAGCCCTTGAGAGTTACCGATGCAATATGCAGCTGGACAAGAGGCCCGCCAAGACATAAGGTAACTTGGTGGTGGGATGAGGGTGTAGAAGCTGCAGTTAAGGAGAAAAGAAGGCTTTTCGGGAATGGAAGAAGGGTGGTAACAGGGAGGAGTACTTGGCTGCCAAGTGCAGGGCTAGAAGAGAGGTATACAGGGTGAAGTCTCAGTCACAGAGACTTTTACTTGATAATCTAAATCATGGAGAAAGGAAAAATATGATTTTTAGGGTGGCAAATCAGGTGAAGAGGGAGGCGGTAGCTCGATCGGTAGAGAGTTGGCTTGCGGTCCCGTGGGACCCAGGTTTGAATCCTCGCTGGTGCAGGGAACAATTTAAGGATTTGAATTTCATTAAATCAGGCTTTACTGATCTACCAGAAGACCAGCCGACATGTCGTAAAAATGGCCCCGCTAATACCAATACACCAGTCCTGTATGGGACAGCCCTAGCATGTATTCAATATGGACGGTGGGTGTTAAGCGCCGAAGTGGTGACATGTAGATTGTAGGACGACGACTGGGCCTTGATAGCAGGCTGTGAAGCCTATGCCCAGAGTCGGACACATAAAAAAAAAAAAAAAAAAATCGGGACATTGTAGGTGAGCAGTGTGTGAAGAATGATGATGGAAGAGTAGTGGCGAACAGTGAGGATATTAAAGATGCATGGAGAGAGCATTATAGCCGATTGTTGAATGAGGAGTTTGATTGGGATAGCGAAGGTTTGGAGCCACCTGATCCAGTGTTTGGCCCTTGGCCTTTGATTGATGCTGCTACTGTGAATGAGGCAATAGGCAGGATGCGGGTGGGGAAGGCGGCATGTGTGTCTGGGTTGACTGCCAAAATGTTGAAGGCCTCAGGAGATACTGGGGTGAGGTTAGTCACTGACCTGATAAATATGATCATATATGAGTGTGTTGTCCCAGATGATTGGCTGAAGAGTGTAATTGTAAATGTATACAAAGGGAAGGGTGATGCCCTGGAAAGGGGAAATTACAGAGGTATCAAGCTCTTAGATCAGATAATGAAAGTAATGGAGAGAGTTCTAGAAGGTATGATTAGAGAAAGAGTGAATATCAATGAGATGCAGTTTGGGTTTATGCCAGGCAGGGGGACCACTGATGCCATATTCATTGTTCGACAGCTTCAGGAAAAATATATTGGAAAGAAAAGGGAATTGTATTTTGTTTTTGTTGATTTGGAAAAGGCCTTTGACAGAGTCCCTAGAGAGGTGGTGAAGTGGGCAATGAGAAAGCTAGGGTTGGAAGAGTGGCTGGTTAGGGTGGTTATGGCCATGTACGTGGGTGCTCGCACCCAGGTAAGAGTGAATGGAGCTTTGAGTGATGAGTTTTCCGTGAATGTTGGTGTGCATCAGGGGTCAGTTTTGAGTCCCTTGTTGTTTATCATGATGCTTGAAGCCCTCTCACGTGACTTCAGAGATGGACTCCCATGGGAGATGTTGTATGCTGATGATTTGGTGTTGACTGCAAAGAATGAAAAGGAGACGGAGGAAAGATTTAAGAAGTGGAGAGATGGTATGGGGTACAAGGGCTTAAGGGTAAATGCAGATAAAACAAAAGTGATGATATCTAGGGTTGGTGGCAGTACAATCATAGGAGAGGGAGAGTGGCCATGTGCAGTTTGCCACAAGGGTGTGGGAAGTAATTCCATCTTGTGTAATGTTTGTGATAAATGGGTGCACAAGAGATGTAGTGGTATTAGAGGTAGACTGCGAGATAATGCTGATTTCATGTGTGTGGCGTGTCGGGGAGAGCAGGTGGGGATTGTTAGGCGTGAGAGGGTTGAACTTGCAGGTACTCGAGTCTCTTGAGTGTGTGGAGGAGTTTTGTTATTTGGGAGATATGTTATGTGCTGGAGGTGGGGCTGGAGTTAGCTCGGTTGCTGGGGTGAGAAGTGGTTGGAAGAAGTTCAGGGAGCTGTTGCCTCTCCTGACATTGAGAGGACTCTCCTTATGTGCTAAGGGGTCTTTGTATGCAGCATGTGTTAGGAGTGTGATGCTGTATGGTAGTGAGACCTGGTTAGTAAAGGAAGAGGATATTCGCAGGTTTAAACGTACATAAATGACAATGAATAGGTGGATGTGAGGTGCGTCCCTGCGTGCAAGGCCTGGGGGGGCTGGGTTTACGATGGAAGAGTTGAGAGGTAGGATGGGACTGGAGTGTATTGGTGTTGTGATGAGGAGAGGTAGGGTGAGGTGGTTTGGGTATGTGGAGAGGATGGGGGATGATAATTGGGTACAGAGGGTGAGAAGTGTTAATATTGGGGGAGGGGTAGACCGAGAAAGACACGGGACGATGTCATTTAGTGTTACTTAAGGGTTAAAGAACTGAACAGGGAGGCTGCCAGGGATCGAGCAGCATGGAGAGCCGCCATTAGGTGACCAAGGCCGACGCATGCAAGCATGTTGGAGCCTTCAAAAACGAAACGAGAGCGAAGAACAGATTTAGCACTATTCCAGGCAGAAATATAAAAAAGATGTGATATAGGGGTGGGTTGGCTCCAGTACCTTTTAAAGGCCCTCTTCTTGTTGCGGACAGCATTAGAACAAGCATGATTAAACCAAGGCTTTCTTGCATTAGTCAGAGGATATGAGAAAGGAATGTATGCTCCCATGCCCGAGAGAATAACCTCCATAATGCGCAAGGCACACTCAAGACGGCTCCCGGCCATGGAAGCAATAATCATTCCATGGAAAATCAAAGAAGTACTGCCTGAGGGCCTCCCAATCTGCAGCTCCAAAGTGCCACAGGCGGCGTTTCTTCGGAGGGTCCACAGGCTGTACCGGAGCAATAGGACAGGTTAAGGTAATAAGGTTATGATTGGAGGAGCCCAACGGAGAGAAAAGATTAACAGTGAAAGCAGAAGGATTAGTTGTTAGGAAAAGGTCAAGTATGTTGGAACTCTCTCCAAGGCAGTCAGGGACATGGGCAGGATGCTGTACAAGCTGCTCTAGGTCATTAAGGATAGAAAAGATGTAGGCTTGTTCACCAGGTGGATCAGCAAAAGGAGAGGAGAGCCAAAGGTGGTGGTGAACATTGAAATCTCCTAGAATGGAGATTTCAGAGAAAGGAGAACTGGATAGAATGTGTTCCATCGCAGAAGTAAGATAGTCAAAGAATTTTTGATAGTCAGTAGAATTAGGAGATAAGTAAACAGCACAGATATATTTAGTCAGAGTATGACAAGAGAGTCGAAGCCAGAGAGTAGAGAATTCAGAAGAATCAAGTTCAGGAAAACGAAAGCAAGATAGAACGTTGCGTACAAATACACAACAGCCAGCTTTGGCTTTGAAATGAGAATAGAGAAAGTAGGAGGATACAGAAAAGGGTTTGCTGTCAGTTGCCTCAGACAGCTGAGTCTCAGAGAGAAAGAGAAGGTGAGGTTTAGAGGAGAAGAGGTGGTGCTCAACAGAGCGAAAGTTAGAGGAAAGGCCGCGAATGTTACAGAAATGAAGGAGAAGTGAGTCAGACAGTGGTTCCAGGCAGCTCCGTGAGTCGTCACCGGGAGAGGGGCGGATGGTGGGGGCATTTATGGTCCCCCCCCCCACCGGGGACTCCGAAGCATGGTTTACAAGCGCCATTTTAACAAATTCTGAAAAGGAAGTGTAGTGTGTAGTGTGCATGTAGTTTGGTGTTGACAGTTCGAGAAACTTGTATTGGAGAGCATGCTGGCCTACTCTCTGTGTTACTGAGACACTGAAAAAGTTCAGCAAAGGGGGACGGTGAGGAACAAGTCCTGGGGGCTGATAAAATGGGAGCTCCAGCTCTCCCTGTCATCAGCTTTCCATCCATCTTGGGAGTACTGCCCTGCTCAAATGGTGCTACAGTCTACTCCTCACTGATGGCCAAGTGTTGTCAGATTGGAAGATAAACTGATTAGTAGCCAAGCAGACTCATTCCTACCTCGTAATTCACACAACTAAATCTTGGAACACATACCAACATGTGTAATTAATTATTAATACCAATGTCATTAAGTCTAAACCCCCACTGCACTAATTTTTATCAACCCAGTTACCTTCCCTGAGTCATTGCCTTTGGACTTTTTTTTCATATTAAATTGATTTTTTGTCATCATATCAAATGTTTCTGAGCTCTAACTCTTCATCACACTTGTCTTTTTGTAATTTACATCTCTTGGGTGGGTGTGAGAGTAGCAATAAATCTCCAGCACCGCGGAAGGTAGACGGGCGTAATTTGCTGGGCTACAAACGAGAACTGAATTACTAAATATGCAGTATTTGGCAACTGCGGTGTGGCAGGGCTTGACAATTGCTCTGATGGTGTAGAGGGGGACTCAATGTTCCCATGGAAACCACTGATGGTTCCTTGTGCTTGAAATTATGGCACAGAGACCTATCACCTCATGTGAGGCGATCAATGCAGCCAGGGGTTGCCTGATGAGTGCAGCAGGGGTTAAAAAGCAATGTATGCAGTATTTAGTTGATAACATAAAAAAAAATAAAATGGTTACAAAATAAAAAGTAGAAGTACTTAGTAGATGTCACAACACTCAGTGGATGATTAAAAAATAAATAATAATACAGTAATAATAATAATAATCATCATCATCATCATAAAAATACATTCAAAAGTTCATAAGGAAGAAACTACATATTCAGTATTACCTGAAGGCAATAAGCATCATAATGTATCAGGTTTATCTGGACAGTGCTGAAAGCATAAAACGTAAGGCAATTATCATATGGTAACAGCCAATTCAACTTTACTCCTTTTCTAGGTGTAGGGACCACTCACTTGAAGTAGTACTGCCTACTTCTTCCTTAGCCTTTATTATACTTTTTCTGTGCCTGCCCTCCTCTCTTCCTATTTCTCCCATCTTTCCTGTCACTTCTTACTGCTTTTCTTTCCTTTACGGGTGGCTTTACATTGAATGACAAGCCAAATGGTTTCCTGTAAGCCAAGAAACCATTTACAGTGCTGGGTGGTAACCATATAACCAAACCATACGTGCTCCCTACATGTCACCAAATGGGTTAGTGGAGGGTTAGTGCCCCTCCCCGTAAAATAAATAACTCATAAGTCAGGTGGCCACCCCTTACGGGATTATGGTGTCTGGCAATAGATAGATAGATAGATCATCATCATAAAAATACATTCAAAAGTTCATAAGGCAGAAACTACATATTCAGTATTACCTGAAGGCAATAAGCATCATAATGTATCAGGTTTATCTGGAGAGTACTGAAAGTATAAAATGTAAGGCAATTATCATATGGTAACAGCCAATCCAACTTTACCCCTTTTCTACTGATGACCTTATGGATGAAAATGGTTTCTCGTAGTAAACCTATGACTTCAGTAGTTATAGCTCTCCACCAGCTGAGAATTGGCCCCATGTTGATTTAGCATTTTCCATTCAAAACTAGCTCCCCTAAAATTTATCTCATTGGACACTCTGTACATTTCTATTTCACATTAGAATATACTGTATCATAGAAACTGGTACTTAAATATACTTTCTTTTTATGCTGAAGACAGTAGAAATTCAATTCTAGTCAGTTCTTGTGATATAGTTTACCCCTCGAGTCTGAAAAGTCATCACTCAAGTTGAATAAAGTTGTCAGGTCATGGCAAGAATAAAATACAAAATGTCATCTAGTTGTTGTTGTCGCTTAATCCCGGTCTGTTTGGCCAAGCAGACCTGTCAACCACAGCTAAGCTACTGCTTCTTTGAGGGTCATTCTACATGTACAATACATTACATACGGTACACTGTAGGGAACTGGCACATCAATAGGAATGGACCAGGGTTCTTTCCCACAGCAAAGTACAGGGAAATATGAGGAGGCTTGGATCCATGGTGGACATCACAGCTGCTTCACTCCATCCACAGTGCACAGAGCCACCATATGCAGGCTCCACATCATTGCCTGTCATTTGGTTGAAGAGGTTAACAAGGGAGTGTCATTTCCACTCTATCCATCCAGATATGTGTTAAAATCACTTTAGCTTGGCAGAGTCTTTCATCCTTTAGTAGTTTGTTTCATGCTGCTCACTGGCTGAATAAGATACTAATATGGTTCTATATTCTTTCCACAGCTCTTGTATGTGCTTAGCATCATATTCTAGTGTATATATCTTATTACAAGTCATAGATGGATGGTTGGATGAATGAAAATCTTAAGTCAAATTAATGTGAAATAAGTACAAACTGCATAAATAGTAGCAGTAGGTGCAACCCCAGGTTCATCTGAATGTGAACCCAGTGGACCCCAGGCTGAAGTTATCCTTCTACAGTTCACCATCTTCCTTAATGGGAGATGAGGAGGGAATTCAGAGAGGTTTGTATGACCAGGCAGTGGAGCCACCTGGTCATATCAGTGTCATCATGTGAAGACATCACACTCCAGTACCATAAACAACACTGAAGTACAGTGCCACTGATCATCCTATGAAGAGGAACTCCCCAATCTAACAGTGTATTATATTGTTATTTTCATCATACTAGGAATAGTAACTTTCCACTCCACCAGTACATTATATTGCCACCTGGATCACCATAGCAATAGTAACTCCCCACTCCATCAGTACATTATATTACCACTCTGATCATCCTAGGATCAGCGAAGTCTTCCCTCTACCAGTACACCATACTGCCACTCTGATCATCTTAGAAACAGTAACTCCCCAACTTCAGTTTGCTGTTGAATTAAGTGATATATTTTGTTGTTTTGCTAGGAAACATAATAAAGATGTACTGGTAGTTACAACAGCACATATGCTTGCAACTAATTCTGTCTATCTATCTATTGCCAGACGCCTCAATCCCACACGGGGTGGCCACAAACAAATCGGCTCCAAGTCACTCTGTCCCCTGCCATTTCACTACCACGCTCCCAACTCACACCCCCCTCTTTCATATACCTCTCCACTCCATCCCTCCATCTCATCCTCGGCCTCCCCCTCCCTCTCGCCCCCTCCACCTCACTCACATACACTCTCCCTGTCAGTCTTTCACTCTCCATCCTCTCCACATGCCCAAACCACCTTAATGTGTTTCTCCTAACGCTTCCCATCATGTCCTCAACCACACCACAATGCTCCTTCACTTCCTCATTTGTTAGTCTGTCTCTCCATGTGACTCCACATGCTCCTCTCAAATAACTCACTTCCATTGCTCTCACTCTTGACTTCTGTCCTTCCAACAGGGTCCAAGCTTCACTTCCATATGTCAGAGTTGGTATCACAATACTGCCATGTAACAACGTTTTCACTTCCATGCTCACCTCCCCGTTTCTTATCACTGCTTTCAACGAACCAGCAACCTTCCTTCCCTGCTGCACCCTTTCGAGCACTTCACCCTCCAGACTTCCATCCTTATTCATCACACTGCCCAAGTACTTAAATTCACTCAAATTCTCCATATCCGTCCCATCCAATCTCACTGTACATTCACTGGCTTCACTTCTCTCGAAGACCATCACTTTACTCTTCCCCACATTCACCTTTAGATTCCGTTTCTTACACACTCTCCCAAACTCATCTACCAAGCCTTGCAGCTCCCCTTCGTCTTCACTCAACAACACAGTATCATCTGCAAACAACAGTACAGGGAGTTTCCAAACACTGCCCTCTCTCACTAGGGCCACTCCAACATCCACTGCCCGACCTTGTATCTCTTTTATAACCCCATCCATGTACAGATTGAACAACCATGGAGACATGACACATCCTTGTTTCAATCCAACCTTCAAATGGAAAGATTCACTCAGTTTGCCATCCACACGCACTGCAGCCTTAGCACCCTCATACATACTCTTCACTGCCTTCAGCAACTTCCCATCCACTCCATATATTCTTAATACCTTCCACAAACCTTGTCTATCCACCCTGTCATATGCTTTCTCCAGATCCATGAAGGCTGCATACAACTTCTTGCCCTTCTCTAGAAACTTTTCCACTAAGGATCTAAGAATGAATATCTGGTCTACACAACCTCTTCCCTTCCTAAAACCTCCTTGTTCTTCTCCAACTAATTCCTCAGTAATTTCCCTAACTCTGTCAATAAGTATCCTACCATATA
>JAGKTI010000707.1:0-33086 GCA_018397915.1 Birgus latro | reverse complement strand
CTCTTACTAATCTTTTCACCTCTCTACTCCTCACTACATATAACTCTCTCGTCCGTCTCTCAGCTTCTTCGTCATCCCTGTTCCTCATCCACTCATTATATGCTTTCTTCTTTTGTGCCACAGCCTCTCTCACCTCTTCAGTCCACCATGCTGTTCCCTGAACCCCCTTTCGTCTTCTCTTCACCCCACACACCACCTCACATGTTGCACAGATTTCTTTTGTGAATACCTTGCCCACACCTTCCACGTCCCCTATCTGCTCCAATCTATATTTACCCAATCGCTCCTCCACTTCCCTTTTATATTCAGCCTTTATTCCATCCTCCTTGTAACAAATACTTCCCCCTGTCCTTCCCTTCTTCCATCTTGTTTGGATTCTGATTCTGGCCACCACTAAGTGGTGGTCAGAAAGTCAACTCCCCCAACCTCTATATACTCTTGCATCCATTACACATCTTCTCATCTTTTCATCCACACACACATAGTCAATTCTACAAACAGTAATATACTGCATAACCTATACTGCATACAGAGAGTGAAAAGGGGGCGAAGGAAAGATTTAAGAAATGGAGAGATGGTATGGGGCACAAGGGCTTAAGGGTAAATGCAGATAAAACAAAAGTGATGATACCTAGGGTTGGTGGTGGTACAATCAAAGGAGAGGGAGAGTGGCCATTTGCAGTTTGCCACAAAGGTGTTGGAAGTAATTCCATCTTGTGCAGTGTTTATGATAAATGAATGCACAAGAGATGTAGTGGTATTAGAGGTAGACTGAGAGATAATGCTGATTTTATGTGTGCGGTATGTCGGGGAGAGCAGGTGAAGATTGTTAGGCATGAAAGGATTGAACTTGCTGGTGAGTCTCTTGAGTGTGTGGAAGAGTTTTATTATTTGAGAGACGTGTTATGTGCCGGAGGTCGGGTTGGAGCTAGCTCGGTTGCTAGGGTGAGAAGTGGTTGGAAGTTCAGGGAGCTGTTGCCTCTCCTGACATTGAGAGGACTCTCCTTATGTACTAAGGGGTCTTTTTATGCAGCATGTGTTAGAAGTGTGGTGCTGTATGGTAGTGAGACCTGGGCAGTAAAGAAAGACGATATTTGCAGGCTTAAACATACAGAAATGAGAATGATTAGGTGGATGTGCAGTGCGTCTCTGCTTGCAAGGCCTGGGGGGGCTGGGTTTACGATGGAAGAGTTGAGATGTAGGATGGGACTGGAGTGTATTGGTGTTGTGATGAGGAGAGGTAAGCTGAGGTGGTTTGGGTATGTGGAGAGGATGGGGGATGATAACTGGATGCATAGGGCGTGAAGTGTTGATATTGGGGGAGGGGTAGACCGAGAAAGACATGGGACGAGGTCATTAAGTGTGACCTCAGGGTTAAGGGATTGAACAGGGAGGCTGGCAAATATCGAGCAGCATGGAAAGCCACCATTAGGTGACCAAGGCCGACGCATGCAAGCATGTTGGAGTCTTCAAAAACGAACAGACGAACATATCTATACATTATAGTATTATTGGGAGACATGATGTAACATTTGCCTTGAGTACTATACTGTGTTTGTTCGATGCTGATTGCATCCCTAACACCTTTCTGCTCAAATGATGGCCACATGTATTCAGAATGGAGTCTCAATTTGAGCCGTAACTAAGCAGACCCATTTGTACCTTGTAACATGCTTATCAACTTTCATGCAACCATGTCTGTATTCATGGGAGCAACTCGGTTCCATCAGAACAAATTGGTTATCAAATAAGCAAAACTTCACCGACAAGCTCTTGCAAGCACTGTGCCCTGCCTTTCATATATAACACTCCTCGCTAAGTGTCAGAGAGTATCCTTCCTTCGCACACTCTATTGCCTTGTGCTTCATACTGTCATACTGCAATCACAGTACTGTGCTTTAACAAATCTGATCTAACCTAATGAAGATCATAAACCCTTTTCAGACAGAGTGTTGGCAGATTGGATGGTTGGATTGATGTGTAACCAAGGAGATTTATTGCAGCCTCATAACTAAGGCTCACTGACTCATGCAACCAGGGAACAGTATAGCATTTACATTTTGGGAGTAGCCTTGTTCTGTCAGGTGAGAATAAAATGACTACAATAAATCTGCATAAATGGAACTTCAAAATAACACAAATATAATATTGCTTCAAGTTCATGTCTGTTCACTGAAGAAATTTTTTTTGGATGTTATATTCTGGATTCCTTAACTGAAATATAGAGTACATGAAGATGGGGGATGTGGAAGGTGTGTGCAAGGTATTCACAAAAGAAATCTGTGTAGCATGCGAAGTGGTATGTGGGGTGAAAAGAAGACGAAACGGGATTCAGGGAACAGCATGGTGGACTGAAGAGGTGAGAGAGACTGTGGCACAAAAGAAGAACGCATATAGTGAGTGGATGAGGAACAGGGGCATCAAAGACGTTAAGAGACAGAAGAGAGAGTTGTAGGTAGAGAGGAGGAGAGAGGTGAAAAGATTAGTAAGAGAAAGTAAGAAGAGAGTGGATGAGGAATTTGGAAGGAATTTGAGTGCAAAATGGAGGGAATGTAAGAAAATGTTCTGGAAAGAGGTAAAGAGAGTTAGACAGGGTGCCAAAGAAGTTAGTTGGGGTGTGAAAGATAAAAATGGTAGATTACTAGCAGAGAAGGGAGAAAAAGTGAACAGATGGAGAGAACACTTTAATGAATTGTTGAACATAGATGTAATGCAAGTATAAGTGGCTGGGGAATGGCTGGGAGAAGGAGGGATATGGGAAGGGAGGAAGAAATCAGTAGGATGGAAGTTTTGGAAGCAATGAAGAAAGTTGAAATGGGAAAGCCCCAGGAATTGATGGAGTGTGTGGTGAAATGCTGAAACATGGGGGAGAGATAGTAATAGAATGGATGTGGAAAGTGTGCAGACTGGCCTGGGAGGAAAGTAGAGTCCCGGAGGATTGGAAGTCAGGTATAATTGTTCCCCTGTACAAAGGAAAAGGGGAAAAAGAAGTGTGTGGTATAACAGAAGAATTAGTTTAAGAAGAACAGGGAGGTTTCAGGAAGGGAAAAGGTTGTGTAGATCAGATATTCATTCTTAGACTTTAGTGGAAAAGTTTCTAGAGAAGGGAAAGAAGTTGTATGCAGCCTTCATAGATTTGGAGAAAGCATATGACAGGGTGGACAGACAAGGATTGTAGAAAGTATTAAGAATATATGGAGTAGATGGGAAGTTGTTGAAGGCCGTGAAGAGTATGTATGAGTGTGCTAAGGCTGCAGTGTGTGTGGATGGTGAACTGAGTGAATTTTTCCATCTGAAGGTTGGATTGAAACAAGGATGTGTCATGTCTCCATGGTTGTTCAACCTGTATATGAATGGGGTTATAAAAGGGATACAAGGTCGGGCACTGGATGTTGGAGTGGCCCTATTGAGAGAGGTCAGTGCTAGGAAACTCCCCATACTGTTGTTTGCAGATGATACTGTGTTGTTAAGTGAAGACGAAGGGGAGCCGCAAGGCTTGGTAGCTGACTTTGGAAGTGTGTGTAAGAAACGGAATCTAAAGTTGAACGTAGGGAAGAGTAAAGTGATGGTCTTCGAGAGAAGTGAAGTCAGTGAATATACAGTGAGATTGGATGGGGAGGATATGGAGAATGTGAGTGCATTTCAGTACTTGGGTAGTGTGATGAGTAAGGATGGAAGTTTAGAGGGAGAAGTGCTTGAAAGGGTGCAGCAGGGAAGAAAGGTTGCTGGTTCCTTGAAAGCAGTGATAAGAAACAGGGAAGTGAACATGGAAGTGAAAAAGCTGCTACATGACGGTATTGTGATACCAACTCTAACATATGGAAGTGAAGCTTGGACCCTGTTGGAGGGACAGAAGTCAAGAGTGAAAGCAGTGGAAATGAGTTATTTGAGAGGAGCATGTGGAGTCACATGGGGAGACAGACTGACA
Source organism: Birgus latro (assembly GCA_018397915.1). Lineage (NCBI taxonomy): Eukaryota > Metazoa > Arthropoda > Malacostraca > Decapoda > Coenobitidae > Birgus > Birgus latro. The sequence continues at coordinate 29,158 of JAGKTI010000707.1, read as the reverse complement.
AATGAGGAAATGAAGGAGCATTGTGGTGTGGATGTGGATGTGATAGGAAGCGTTAGGAAGAACATTTTACGGTGGTTTGGCCATGTGGAGAGGATGGAGAGTGGGAGACTGATGGGGAGAGTGTATGTGAGAGGGGGAGAGGGAGGGGGAGACCAAGGATAAGATGGAGGGATGGAGTGAAGAGGTATATGAGAGAGGGAGGTGTGAGTTGGGAGCAGGGCAGTGAGATGGCGGGGGACAAAGCGACATAGAGGCGGTTTGTTTGTGGCCATCCCTTACAGGATTAAGGCATCTTGCAATAGATAGATAGATAGAATTTTAACAAAATACATATGGTAATTAACTTATTTTAATGAGAATTACAGAATCAAACCCAATTAAATAATGGCATTACAATGAAGATTTCAGAATCAATCCAAAGTAAATGGTGCCACCAAGCTTATTCTTATAGAATCCCCTTACTGAGGATGGCCATGGTGTAGCTGATGTTTTCTGTGAACCGAGAGCTCAGCCAAGTGCAAAAATTAGTTAATTACTTCCCAAGTTACTGAAAACTATTTGAAATATAGAGTAAATGCAATACAAACACAAAAACAATTACAACATATATGATGGATGTTTCAGGAGTGTTTCTCTCCTCATGGTACTGTCAATGCAGAGAAAGTGTGGCCATGTGCAGTATGCTACAGGAGTGTGGGAAGTAACTTCATCTTTTGCAGTGTTTGTGATAAACGGGTGCTTAAGAGATACAGTGGTATTACAGGTAGACTGCCAAATAATGCTGATTTCATGTGTGTGGTGTTTTGGGGAGAGCATGCAGAGATTTTAAGGCATGCAAGGATTGATCTTGTTGGAGTCTCTTGAGTGTGTGGAGGAGCTTTGTCATTTGGGAGACATGTTATGTGCTAGAAATGGGGTTGGAGCTAGCTCTCAGGCTAGGGTATGGAGTGAGAGGAAGAAGTTCAGGAGCTGTTGCCTCTTCTAACAATGAAAGGGCTCTCCCACCATGCTAAGGGATCTTTTGTGTGGCACGTTAGGAGAGCAGTGCTGTATGACAATGAGATGGCAGTACTGTAAAGGAAGAGAATATCTGTAGGCTCAAACGTACAGAAATGACAGTGATTAGATGCATGTGTAGTGTGTCCTTGAATTTGAGGCCTGGGGGGGGGGGGCTATAACTGCAATTGAAGAGTTGAGAGAAAAGATGGGACAGGAATGTATTGGTGCTGCAATGAAGAGGGGTAGATTGAGATCGTTTGGGCATGCTAAGTTGATGGAGGATGACAGTTGGGTGCGGAAGATGAGAAGTTTGAACATCAGGGGTACGGTTGCGAGAGGCAGACTGAAAAAGATCTGAGACAAGGTCACAGTTGGGGATAAGGGACTGAATAGGGAGGCTGCCAGAGATCAAGCAGCATGAACAGCTGCCATTAGGTGACCAAGGCTGATTTATGCAAGCATGTTGGAGCCTTTAAAAGTGATATAAAACTTATATAATCATTATATGCAACATAATGTAAAATAAGAACAGCACAAAACTGTGTGTATGATAATCATCTACATCCCAACCTCTTTTCTCCACCTTAGGATGGGGTGAGGTAAGACACAAAATTAGTAGGAGATATCACAACAAATGGAGAGTGAGGGACCAACATACCCAGTGAAATGGGCCAGACACTCATTTACTCACCATTCAAGTTCATGTAATCATATATCTGGAGACAATAAGAATTAAAGGGTGCTGCAGAGGGACACTGTCATGTAGTGGCACTGATATAACCATGTGGCTCCCTAAAAGGAGGATGGTGCACTACAGGAGGGCAATTGCAGCCCGGAGTCCACCAAGATTATGTTCAGATGAACCTGAGGCTACAACTACTACTATTAATACAAAAATAAAATTTGGAAATGCATCCCTGAATTTGGGGGCTTAGCCCGTAAAATTCTGTGATGTCCTATGGTATTTAATTTACTATACCTTGCACCACATGAATTCTAGTAGTAGTAATTGTAGTCCCTGGTTCATCTGAAATGTAACACTAGTGGACTGCAGACTTATGCAGTCATCCTCGTGCAGTCCAACATCCTCCTTTTGGGGGACTGAGAGGGGACTAAGGGATGTCTGTATAACAAGGCAGCTCCACCACCTGGTCATATCAGTGACACAACATGCAGTCCTTCTCCAGCACCTAATTGAATCAAACCACCTGGATAATGATAAAAAATAATAACATGTCATCAGATTAAAGAGATCAAAGGGAACTGCAGTTTTATTTCTTGTATTTATTCATTTTTACATATTAGTCATCTCATTATACACCAGTTTGTTATGTGATAAATCGCTACAGCGATAATTTAAAAATTAAACCCTTTTCCAGAATAATGATTACCAAATGACTGCGAATTCGCAAGAACGATAACTGCGACGGCAACCTTAGAGAATCTTGTGTGGACGCGGTGATGCATGCATGCCGACAGTCGGCTGAGACAACATGGCTGCCCTGTGTTTACATTTGCTGTGATTGTCTGCCTTTTGTACCATTTTGTGCATGAAAGGCTTTTGAAACACCATTGCAATTGCCAGATAACAGAGCAAGTGCATAACAAATTGAGCAGTGTGCGACATTAAGTGAAGCGATAACTTTGTGTGTGTGAAATACCGAAACATTTTGGCTTGGAAATTGTGCCTCATGTCTGGCAAGGATGCTACTCCTAGTGGAAGTGTGGTGCTACTGTGGGGCACCAGGGACAAGCCTTCTTCTTCTTCTTCTTTTTTTTTTTTTTTTTTGTCAAAGGGTCCCTCCCTATTCCCAATTAACCCATTTTATATCAGCCTCATTATGCAATACATTTTCACCTGACATAATCCTAGTGTATAGTGAGCCATGACTGTACTGTACAGAACTTTCATTCAGTATTAAAAAAAAAAAAAAAAAAAAAAATCCCCTGTGAGGTGCAGGGGTATGAGGGCAGGCTACCACAATCCAGTACATTTTAAGGATAGATGGCCTGACGGTATTATATGACTGAAAAATCTCCAGCCACCATTTGGGAATCAAACCTATGCAAAGCTCTCACTGGGGCATGCTAACCAAAAGACCACTAGGTGTCTATCAAATACAGTATACATCATCATCATCTGGACCTCCTTTCCCACCCAAGGGCATGGTGAGGAGTAGCAATGTCCAGAGAACCCAAATTTGCCCAGTCCAATGGGCCACACTTCCATTCACCCAACATTCAAGCCCCAGGAATCCTGGCTCTATCAGATACACCAAAAATATTCACCATGTTCTTGTAGCTTCACATAAACGTTTCCGACAGAGTCAATCCGGACGCTGTTACGTTAAAAGGGGTGCCAAATCCCTGATCACACACTTCTCCTCACAATATTCATCCAGACAGCTCGATCTCTTGTCGGTTCCCTAGCCTCACCGACTTCCAAACCTCTCTTCCTCACACACTCATCCACCATATCTCTCCAACTTCTCCTTGGCCTATCTTGCCTCCTCCCTCCTTCAAATTCGCTCAGATATACCTTTTTCACCACTCTGTTGTTATCCATTCTCTCCACATGACCATATCATCTCAGTACACTATCTTCAATTCTGGTGTCTACAGACTTCCTTAGTCCACATCTTTCACGAATCACATTATTTCGTACCCTATCCACTCTCTGTATTCCACATACATTCCTCAGTAGTCCCATTTCAACTGCTCTCACACTTGACTTTTCTTTTTCATGCCACACCATAGTCTCACATCCATATGTTAAGTTGGCAGTAACACTCCTTCATGTAAGCCTCATGCAGCTGCAACACTCAAGCCTCTGTTTCTTATCACGGCCTTCATTGCACCAGCTACTTTCCTTCCCTGTGTCACTCTACTTTCCACTTCTTTTGCAAATTTTCCTCTCTTTTCTATCACTGTACCCAGATATTTGAACTTTCTCACCAATTCCATTCTCTCTCCATTCACTGTAACATCACACTGGGAGTCACCTTCTCTCTCAATAACCATCACTTTCCTCTTTTCTACATTTACTCTCAAGGCATGACACTCATAGACTTCAGCAAAACTGAACTAGTCTACCAAATTCTTGTCTGGTATTTGCAAGTAGTACTGCATCATCAGCAAACAACAAATTTGAGATATTCCATCCATCACCATTCATTACGGTATACACAATAAGAAAATGAAAGAAAAAAACAGCCACTCCCATATTACCCTGTTCAAGGTGTCAGAGACGATATGATAATGATGATGAGGATGGCAATATTCAGTAATGGTTGCAGTAATGTTCTTTGCAGTCAAAACTCGAGAAAATAAAAACCATCAGCTTCTTTTACTGGGAATACTTCCCCCCCCCAATCACAAGTGTTGATGAGGATGGCTTCATGTGGTGGCACTGACATAACCAGATGGCTCCACTGCAGGGATATAAGCATCTATCAACTCCCTCCCTATCCAAAAGGAGAATGGTGAACTGCAGGAGAAGGGCAACTTCAACTTGCAGTCTACCAGATTTAACCCCTCTGTGACCAAGTCTCCAGAATTTGTCAGGACCTACTAGCTGTCCACAGGGCCAATTTTTCAAGTTTCAAAAATAAATTTCTTTTCTTGGCAAATTGATGAGGAACATCTGGCACACCTTGCAATGAATTTTTTGGCTTCCTAGACCCATCCTGTACTGTGCTATAACATGCCAAAAAGTGCACAAATTTATGCAGATGATATCGGACAAAGAATTTTTTTCTCTCACCCCCACAAAATTTCAATGGTGCTGAAATGGTTTGAAATTACTATATATGTGTATTATAAACAATATCAGTACATAATATGGTAGGTTTCATGAAAAAAGGCAAAATCATTATTCATTCATCATCATCATCCGGACCTCCTTTCCCACCCTAGGGCAGGGTGAGGAGTAGCAAAGTCCAGACAGCCCACATCTGCCCAAACCAATGGGCCATGCTTCCATTCATTCACCATTCAAGCCCCCAGAATCCTGGCTCTATCGGATATGCCAAAAACATTCACCACCTTTTGTAGCTTCACTTTTTGTAGCTAGAGTCAAACCGGACGCTGCCACGTTAAAAAGGGGTGCCAAAATCCCTGATCGTGCACTTCTTCTCACAACATTCGTCCAGCCAGCTCGATCTCTTGTCAGTTCCCTAGCCTCACCAACTTCCAAACCTCTCTTCATCACACACTCATCCACCATATCTCTCCACCTTCTCCTTGGCATACCTCGCCTCCTCCCTTCTTCAAATTCGCTCAGATATACCTTTTCACCACTCTATTGTTATCCAATCTCTCCACATGACCATACCATCGCAGTACACTCTCTTCAATTCTGGTGTCCACTGACTTCCTCACTCCACATCTTTCACGAATCACACTATTTCGTATCCTATCCACCCTCTGTACTCCACAAACATTTCTCAGCAGTCCCATCTCCACTGCTCTTACTCTTGACATTTCATTTTCATGCCACGCCATAGTAGGTGAGAATGAGAGGGCAAAAGAAGGGGTGTGTATTCCTTTGAGCAATAGATGGAAGGAGAATGTAAGAAAGTATGGATCAGTTGGGTCAAGGATTGTGTGGGTAAGAGTGAAAGTTGACCTACAAATGTGGGCAGTTGTGTGCATGTATGCACCAACGCAAGATCGTGTAAGTAGAGTGAGAGAAGAGTTCTGGACAAATGTGGAAGCCTGCTTGGAAAAGTTTGAAAGGAATGAGAGAGTGTTTCTGATTGGAGATATGAAGGGAAAAGTAGGGAATGAGAAGGTGGAAGGAGTGGTTGGTGAGTGGGGTGTGCCAGCAGAGATGGATGAGAATGGCAGTGCTTTAGTGGACATTTGTGCCAGGAGGGGGTTGGTGTTATCTAATACCCTCTTCAGGCACAAAATGATCCATAGGTATACATGGCGAGTGGTGAGAAGGGTGGACGGTGGAATGAATGAACAGAAGGCAATGACTGACTATGTGTGTGTGGATGAAAGGATGAGATGTGTAATGGATGCAAGAGTATACTGTATAGAGGTTGGGGGAGTGGACTTTCTGACTACCACTTGGTGGTGGCCAGAATCAGAATCCAAACAAGATGGAGGAAGAGAAGAAGGGAAGGACAGGAGGAAGTATTTCTTACAAGGAGAGTAGAAAAGTTACAAGAGGATGGAAACAAGGCAGAATATAAGAGGGAAATGGAGGAGCAATTGGGTAAATATAGATTGGAGCAGATGGGGGATGTGGAAGGTGTGTGCAAGATATTCACAGAAGAAATCTGTGCAGCATGTGAGGTGGTGTGTAGGGTGAAGAGAAGATGAAAGGGGGTTCAAGGAACAGCATGGTGGACTGAAGAGGTGAGAGAGGCTGTGGCACAAAGGAAGAAAGCATATAATGAGTGGATGAGGAACAGGGGCATTGAAGAAGCTGAGAGACGGATAAGAGAGTTATATGTAGAGAGGAGGAGAGAGGTGAAAAGATTAGTAAGAAAGAGTAAGAAGAGAGTGGATGAGGAATTTGGAAGGAATCTGAGTGCAGGGTGAAGGGAATGTAAGAAAAAGTTCTGGAAGGAGGTAAAAAGAGCCAGACAGGGTGCCAACGAAGTCAGTGGGGGTGTGAAAGATAAAAATGGTAGATTACTAGTGGAGAAGGGAGAAAAAGTAAACAGATGGAGAGAACACTTTAATGAACTGTTGACCATAGAGAATGAAAGTAATACAAGCATAAGTGGCTGGGGAATAGAGGGGAGAAGGAGGGTTGTGAGAAGAGAGGAAGAAATCAGTAGGATGGAAGTGGTGGAAGCACTGAAGAAAGTTAAACTGGGGAAAGCCCCAGGAATTGATGGAGTGTGTGGTGAAATGCTGAAGCATGGGGAAGAGATAGTAATAGAATGGATGTGGAAGGTGTGCATATTTGCACGGGAGGAGGGTAGAGTCCCGGAGGATCAGAAGTCAGGTATAATTATTCCTCTGCACAAAGGAAAAGGGGAAAAAGCAGTGTGTGGTAATCATAGGGGCATTTGCCTTCTCAGTGTAATAGGAAAAATATATGGTAGGATACTCATTGACAGAGTTAGGGAAATAACAGAGGAATTAGTTGGAGAAGAACAGGGAGGTTTTAGGATGGGAAGAGGTTGTGTAGACTAGATATTTACTCTTAGATCCTTAGTGGAAAAGTTTCTAGAGAAGGGAAAGAAGTTGCATGCGGCCTTCATGGATTTGGAGAAAGCATATGACAGGGTGGATAGACAAGGATTGTGGAAAGTATTAAGAATATATGGAGTGGATGGGAAGTTGTTGAAGGCAGTGAAGAGTATGTATGAGGGTGCAAAGGCTGCAGGGAGTGTGGATGGCAAACTGAATGAATCTTTCCATTTGAAGGTTGGACTGAAACAAGGATGTGTCATGTCTCCATGGTTGTTCAATCTGTACATGGATGGGGTTATAAAAGAGATACAAGGTCGGACAGTGGATGTTGGAGCGGCCCTAGTGAAAGAGGGCAGTGTTTGGAAACTCCCTGTACTGTTGTTTGCAGATGATACTGTGTTGTTGAGCGAAGACGAAGGGGAGCTGCAAGGCTTGGTAGATGAGTTTGGGAGAGTGTGTAAGAAACGAAATCTAAAGGTGAATGTAGGGAAGAGCAGAGTGATGGTCTTCGAGAGAAGTGAAGCCAGTGAATGTACAGTAAACCCTTGATAAGCTGAACTTTTAGAAGCCGGAATCTTCAGTTAGCCGAACTCAGGCCGAGACCACGTATGAAGTAGGCCGAAATGCGAAAGTAGGGGGAGAAATGGCGCCAAGCGGACTCGTGACGCCAGTATGCTACTAGCTTTTGGAGACGGTAGTTGCGCCATTCTTACTGTCATTTAGTGCTGAACAGTGCTCTCCTTTTGCCTTCTGCCTTGCCATGAAAGGTTCATAGCCTAAAAGAGGTGATACTGGCACCTCTAGTCGTAAAGGAATGAAGCTAAAAAAAAAAATTTGTGCGTGTGTGACAGTGTAGTGATCATGATTAAAGTTCAGTACTATTATTACTGAAAGTGTTACATTGCAGTCTATTACAGTGATTACATTTTAGTTCTTAATATAGAGTGAAATAAATACTTGGTACTGTTTAGAATTTACGTTAAAGCACGAACTAACCCACCTTCACCAACTCCATCTCCAAAACAAAACAAACTGCCGAACTTCGAAGAATCTACTGCTTCTAATGAAAGGTGTTACACTGCAGTCTATTACAGTGATTACATTTAAGTTTAGTTCTTAATATAGAGTGAAATAAATACTGGGTACTGTTTAGAATTTACGTTACAGTATGAACTCAACCACCTCCGTCTCCAAAACAAAACAAACTGCCAAAGAATCTACTGCTTCTAACGAAAGGTGTTACACTGCAGTCTATTATAGTGATTACATTTAAGTATAATTCTTAATATAGAGTGAAATAAATACTGGGTACTTTTTAGAATTTACGTTCAAGTGTGAACTCCACCACCTCCGTCTCCAAAACAAAACAAACTGCCGACGATCTTCTGCCTCTGACGAAAGACAAATTATGTGCACTGAATTCTTTCTTTTTTGTCTTTCTTTATTAATTTATACACTGTATATGCTCCTTTACTTTAGTGTTAAGAAGACAGGTAATAAGTATCATTATTGCAATTTGGGGGGGTGAAAATCCATCTCCAACACACGTTACCGACAGTCGGTATTGCCTCTGTGAATGATTTCCTACCAATTAACCACTTCAGTACTATGACGTCTATTTCTACTTTATTTACACTTCCTCCAGCCGATTTTATGGCACTCAGGACTGGACTCACATACTGAAGGGGCTAACGAAGGCTGTACCAACCCTGTGCACTTCCACAGATCCAACCTACACTGACTAAAATTGTCTGGTGGCAGCAAGAACAAAATAAAAATACACCCAGCACTGAATGGGTTAAATGTATATTAAATGCACTATATTGTTTTTTGTCATAACTAATTTACTTATAAATGCTTCTTTAATTTAGTGTTGAAAGGACAAGTAATAGGTATTGTCTTAACAATTTTGGGGGGTGATAATTTGGTAATTAAGCAATTTTGTGGGGTGAAAATTCGGTAAGCCGGAAAATTCTGTAATTCGAACCAGGGTAGAGCCCCATATAGTTCGGCTTATCAAGGGTTTACTGTACAGTGAGATTGGATGGGGAGGATATGGAGAATGTGAGTGCATTTAAGAACTTGGGTAGTGTGATGATTAAGGATGGAAGTCTGGAGGGTGAAGTGCTTGAAAGGGTGCAGCAGGGAAGGAAGGTTGCTGGTTCGTTGAAAACAGTGATAAGAAACAGGGAGGTGAGCATGGAAGTGAAAAAGTCGTTACATGACGGTATTGTGATACCCTAACATATGGATGTGAAGCTTGGACCCTGCTGGAAGGACAGAAGTCAAGAGTGACAGCAGTGGAGAGGAGTTATTTGAGAGGAGAATGTGGAGTCACATGGAGAGACAGACTAACAAATGAGGAAGTGAAGGAGCATTGTGGTGTGGATGTGGACGTGATAGGAAGCGTTAAGAGAAACACGTTAATGTGGTTTGGGCATGTGGAGAGGATAGAGAGTGAAAGACTGATGAGGAGAGTGTATGAGGTGGTGGGGGCTGGAGGGAGGGGGAGGCTGAGGATAAGATGGAGGGATGGAGTGGAGAGGTACATAAAAGAGGGGGGGTGTGAGTTGGGAGCGGGGTAGTGAAATGGCAGGGGACAGAGCGATATGGAGGCGACTTGTTTGTGGCCACCCCGTGTGGGATTGAGGCGTCTGGCAATAGATAGATAGATAGATAGAGCATAGTCTCACATCCATATGTTAAAGTTGGCACTAACACTCCTTTATGTAAGCCTCGTGCAGCTGCAACACTTAAGCCTTTGTTTCTTATCAAGGCCTTCATTGCACCAGCTACTTTTCTTCCTTGTATCACTGTACTTTCAATTTCTTTTGCACATTTTCCTCTTTTCTATCAATGTACCCAGGTATTTGAACTCTCTCACCAATTCCAGTCTCTCTCCATTCACTGTGACATTGCACTGGGAGTCACCTTCTCTCTAAATAACCATCACTTTACTCTTTTCTACATTTACTTTCAGGGCACGACGCTCACAGACATCAGCAAAACTCTGCACTAGTATCTACTAAATTCTTGTCTGGTATTTGCAAGTAGTACTGCATCATCAGCATACAACAGATTTGAGATAGTCCATCCATCACCATTCATTACCATCGCCATCCCCCTCTCCATCACTTGTGTTTTTACTTCTCTCATCACCCCATCCATATATATATTGAACAAACATGGGGACATCACACAACCTTGCCGCACGCCCACACCGATCGTGAACTATTCACTTAGATACCCATTAACCCTTACACATGGGAGATGTTGTATGCTGATGATTTGGTGTTGATTGCAGAGAATGAAAAGGAGGCGGAGGAAAGATTTAAGAAGTGGAGAGATGGTATGAGGTAAGGGTAAATGCAGATAAAACAAAAAAGTGATATCTAGGGTTGGTGGCAGTACAATCAGAGGAGAGGGAGAGTGGCCATGTGCAGTTTGCCACAAAGGTGTGGGAAGTAATTCTATCTTGTGTAGTGTTTGTGATAAATGGGTGCACAAGAGATGTAGTGGTATTAAAGGTAGACTGCGAGATAATGCTGATTTCATGTGTGCGGTGTGTCGAGGAGAGCAGGTGGAGATTGTTAGGTGTGAGAGGGTTGAACTTGCTGGTGAGTCTCTTGAGTGTGTGGAGGAGTTTTGTTATTTGGAAGACATGTTATGTCCCGGAGGTGGGGCTGGAGTTAGCTCGGTTGCTAGGGTGAGAAGTGGTTGGAAGAAGTTCAGGGAGCTGTTGCCTATCCTGACATTGAGGGGACTCTCCTCACGTGTTAAGGGGTCTTAGTATGCAGCATGTGTTAGGAGTGTGATGCTGTATGGTAGTGAGACCTGCGCAGTAAAGGAAGAGGATAATCGCAGGTTTAAACATACAGAAATGACAATGATTAAGTGGATGTGCAGTGTGTCCCAGCGTGCAAGGCCTGGGGGGTCTGGGTTTACAATGGAAGAGTTGAGAGGTAGGGTGGGACTGGAGTGTGTATTGGTGTTGCGATGAGAGGTAGGCTGAGGTGCTTTGGACATGTGAAGAGGATGGGGGATGATAATTGGGTACAGAGGGTGAGAAGTGTTAATACTGGGGGAGGGGTTGAGAGGAGTAGGCCGAGAAAGACATGGGACGAGGTCATTAAGTGTGACTTAAGGGTTAAGGGACTGAACAGGGAGGCTGTCAAAGATCGAGCAGCATGGACAGCCGCCATTAGGTGACCAAGGCCGATGCATGCAAGCATGTTGGAGCCTTCAAAAACGAAATAAAACGAAACATGCTTCAATACTATCATAAAAACTCTTGACGGCACCTAGCAGCTTGCCATCTACACATGTCAGGAGGGTTGATAGGAGATTAGTGAGGGATGTTAAAGTTATAGGAAGCGAGGAGTGTGTGCAGCAGCACAAACTGTTGATTTGTTACATGGTGCTTAAGGAATGAGTGATGAGGAGGAGGACATACGTACCTAGGAGGAAAATATGGAAGCTGGGAAACCAATCAGTAAGGGATGCCTTTTATAGTGAGATGAGGAGAGTGGTGGCTGAACAGGAAGCCGTAGATAGAGGCATTAATGAACAGTATAGAGCCCTTAAGAACAACCTCTAGAGAGTTACCGATGCAATATGCGGTTGGACAAGAGGCCCACCAAGACATAAAGTAACTTAGTGGTGGGGTGAGGGTGTAGAAGCTGCAGTTAAGGAGGAAAGAAGGCTTTTCCGGGAATGGAAGAATGGTGGTAACAGGAAGGAGTACTTGGCTGCCAAGCGCAGGGCTAGGAGAGTTATACAGGGTGAAGTCTGAGTCACAGAGACTTTTACTTGATAATCTAAATCATGGAGAAAGGAAAAATATGATTTTTAGGGTGGCAAATCAGGTGAAGAGGGATAATCAGGACATTGTAGGTGAGTAGTGTGTGAAGAATGATGATGGAAGGGTAGTGGTGAACAGTGAGTGTTGGAACTAGACAGCCACACTCACCGGCATCAAGACGTGAACTGCCAAGGCTCCCGGTTGCATACCACACGAACCTTCCGATGACGTCATCACTCGTGACTTAGATGTGTGCGTGCACACACACACTAACACTCTCGTCCTCTCTTCTTAATTTGACAAAAGATTTCAAGGACGAAGCTGGATGGTCTACTTGCGTCTGATGCACACTATGTATCCAATACATAGACTTTTGTTTAATTACTATCAAGACCCAGTCTGTGACCACATACAGATATGTGATGTCTCTTAAAGTATTCTAAACTTTCTAGTCTCGGCTGACTGCTGCACGCAGTCGCTCGGTCGAGGCACCTTTCTTGGTGAGACAATCAGCCAGTTGTTGTGATGTATCCACCCAGGATACCTCATCAATCTCCCCCCGCTCCAACATGTCCCGCAACACAGCAATATCAATGCGCAATCTCCTGTCTTCTACGCTCTTACAGGAGTAAAGGGCGTCACCAGACTCTTGTTGTCGACGAAACACTTTATTTTGATCTTTCCACATCCAGAAACCTCACGCACTATGTTGGAGAGATATACAGCAGTTTCAGCACATTCAAGCAGCGCCAACGCCTCAGCAGATAAGGTAGATTTGACGACCCTCCTGATCTTCCTTGTCTGCCAAAATATAGGACATCTTGCCTCACTAGCATCTCGTAGGAAGATCACAAAACTTCCCTGAGATCCATTGCCTACAAGGTTGGCAAATGAGGCATCCGAAAAGCACTCTATATGACAGTCCTCGATCGCCCCCATTCTTGGAATGTATAGCTTCATGTTGTCAGTCTTTACCCTTGAGATCACCTTATTGAGTCTAAGCAAATCTGCTACGGTAGCTCGGTTGCTATTCACGCTCAACTCACACACATCAAAGGCAATATCTGGCCGAGTGTATGTGGCAATCCAACTGAGTTGCCCAATTAATGCTCGGTACTCCATTTTCTCAGACTCGGACAGCTCCCCTGATTTTACTGCTGCACGATGTTTACTCAGCTTGACTGGTTTCAGGGATGAAGCATACTGGAAATGGTCGAGCGTTATGCTGCCATCGATGTTGGAGATGACATTGAGACCAACGTATTTGAAGGCTTTTGATTCTGAACTGCCGATGAGGAATATTTGACTCAACCGATTTATCACTTGCTGTTCAAACTCATGTGTACCAGCCCAAAGGAAGTCGTCGACGTAGATGCATACAATGCCTTCGACTTTGCCACCATTGCTTCAAGAGAACAGCGCTGAATCCAGTGATGATACTTTAGCTCCGAGACTCAACAACTGATCTTTTACGCGCAGATACCAATGCCTAGCAGCATCACAAAGGCCGTAAACAGTTTTCTTTAGTCTCCATAACTTATCATTTGCATATTCAGGCGGAGGACGTAAATGAACAACTCTCTCAATGTCGTTACCTTGCAGGTAGGCAGCTTTCATGTCCATAGTGTGGCAATCCCACTGGTTGGTGGAGGCCAAAGAAAGTGCCAAACGCACTGCTTCCTTTGAACAAGTAGGCGAGTCTTTTCAGAGATCCACTATGTCTTCCTCAAATCCTCTGGCGACTAAGCAGGCCTTAACAATAGACTTTCCATTTTTCAGTTTTTCTGTCACAACCCATTGAACCGTTATGGCACCTTGCCCAACATCATCTACTTCCTCATACACATCATTATTCTGCCAATTTGTAATTTCATTTTCCTTAGCACGTAATACGGCTTCAGAGTTGAAAAGAACAAGCATTTCTGTGTCATCATCAACCACTTCCCATTTGCTAAGATCCTTCTCCAAATCTATCCAATCAATGCTGCCATCAGAGTCCCTCTTCAAGTTATAGCAGTGTTTGTACTTTCCAGTGGCTTTACCTGCCCGACTTATAATCCTTCCAGACACCAACTCTCCACTTTCTGAATGTATTCCCTTTATACGTTGACCAACAGAAACTTTGGGAAGCTGATTAATCGGAACAGAAACTGTGGGAGGCTCATCGACTGGGACCACACCATCCTTCTGCTTCAGAACATCTGTTTCAATCTGCGAAGACGTCACCCTCGCTCTCCCAGACAATGACAGATGAATAGCTAACGCTTGTTTTTCTGCCGCTAGGTCCGTCAGTTCGCACCAAATGCCAATATCCTTTTTCCAGCTCTCATATGTGGAATCATTTCCCAGTTTTGGAGGCCACTTGGTCGAACACGACACCATTCTCGAACTACGCTCTGCTACCAGTGTTGGAACTAGACAGCCACACTCACCGGCGTCACGACGTGAACTGCCAAGGCTCCCGGTTGCATACCACAGGAACCTTCCGATGACGTCATCACTCGTGACTTAGATGTGTGCGTGCGGACACACACTAACAGTGAGGATATTAAAGATGCATGGAGAGAGCATTATAGCCAGTTGTTGAATGAGGAGTTTGATTGGGATAGAGAAGGTTTGGAGCCAGCTGATCCAGTGTTTGGCCCTTGGCCTTTGATTGACGCTGCTACTGTGAGTGAGGCAATAGGCAGGATGCGGGTGGGGAAGGCGGCAGGTGTGTCTGGGTTGACTGCCGAAATGTTGAAGGCCTCAGGAGATACTGGGGTGAGGTTAGTCACTGACCTGATAAATATGATTATATATGAGTGTGTTGTCCCAGATGATTGGCTGAAGAGTGTAATTGTAAATGTGTACAAAGGAAAGGGTGATGCCCTGGGAAGGGGAAATTACAGAGGTACAAAGCTCTTAGATCAGATAATGAAAGTAATGGAGAGAGTTCTAGAAGGTATGATTGGAGAAAGAGTGAATATTAATGAGATGCAGTTTGGGTTTATGCCAGGCAGGGGGACCAGTGATGCCATATTCATTGTTCGACAGCTTCAGGAAAAATATATTGGAAAGAAAAGGGAATTGTATTTTGTTTTTGTTGATTTGGAAAAGGCCTTTGACAGAGTCCCTAGAGAGGTGGTGAAGTGGGCAATGAGAAAGCTAGGGTTGGAAGAGTGGCTGGTTAGGGTGGTTATGGCCATGTACAGTCGGCCACAGGAAAAAGTATACACCTACATTTCGTGTGTGGGTGAAAATATCTGGTAACACTGTCCTGAGCAGAAGTGACTACATGAAAAAAATGATCTGCAATGTATGTTTTACTCATACATACACAGTATGTTATAAACACATGTGTTATGAATATTTTGCTAGTGTCTTATTTCTATATTACAAGTAATATATTATATCCCATGGTATTACAAGCCTTATGCCGAATGGGATTTCAGTTATCATACGGGTCCCTCCCCCTCCCCTACCTCTGCTCATACCCTCTTCTGTTTACTAGTAAAAGTAGGGAAGGGGGGGGGAAATAAAGAAGGGGAAACAGAAAAAAGAGATAACAGGTGTTTGATATGCGTCTGATGGATGTTGTTCATGGTTATTCATTATGTTTCTGTTTCCCTATCAATCCCGGCAGGCCAGGGACAGTGTGTGTGTTGTTTGCGTTGTGTGAAGATATTGAGGAGTTTCTCCTCGGGGAAACTATGAATGTTCCACATTCGTGTTACCATCTGACACAGGAGCTGCCACAGGAGGGCCAATATACGCCTATTGCAGAGTCCTTGCCTTCTTAAGTTCTTATGTTCCTATATTATTTTTGTGTTAGTAATTTATTTCATTGCACTTCCCCTGCTCAACCTCTGTCTCCCCCCTCCGTCTCTTTCTCTGCCCTCCCTCCTCCGCCACTCTCTCTTCCCCCCCTCCTCCACCTCTCAACCTCCACCATTACCTCCATTAATGCTTGGAATCATCTACGCAAGTCGAGAAGCAAGTATGATTATGAAATATATATAAAAGAAGGAATCAAAATTTAATTTTTTAATAGTTTATACACATTGCGAATGTTTCATTAAACGTGGGTTCCACACCTACCGAACGAACACGAACATGCACTAGCGAATAGGTCTTCCATCGATAAGTGTGTGGACGGATGCCGGGCACTAAAAAACATGCACGAGCACATGATATTTTAATCCATTGGTTGTCCGCTGTGGCTGAACAAACATACACACATAAGAAGCATTCACCTTTATTCGTTCGCTAGCGGTTGTTGTCTTTCGTTCGCTAAGTGCGGGCCCACCTTAACAGCATTCACCACAAGTAACGTGTTGTCACATCCATTAATATTATCGTTGCATATTCAGAAGTCCACTGTTGCAACATTTCGCTAAACCAACACTAGTATAACCGTGATATGACTGACAGTTATGTTGCTGTTAACAAGTATTTTAGGGCACTTCGCCATAGTCAACATGTTTCTCAGTTCCGAGATATTTGGAATGCTGCTGCTGATATTACGAAGGGACTTGCAGAGCAGTAGTAGTACTATTACATAAACTGGCTTTGTTAGAGCTTTTACTGGGAGGTAGCTGAATCCCTTGGTTACAAGAGAGCTATGCCTAGGCCGGGTAAATTCCTCTGTCGTTAACAGCAACTAATAATTATGGCAGTAGACCAAAACAAAAAGCTGGTCATCATCTCTACGATATTATGTGATGGAGACAATAAAACTGCAGAACAGGGTCGGAGTTATTATAAAGGAGATAAAGAAGAAATTAGAACGGGTGAACAGAAGTTATAAACATGTGCTAGAGAGGGTGGGAGTGATCAGGTGGAGGTGGGAGGAAAATTGAGAGGGTGATGGGGGAGCTGAGTTTCATTGTGCGTCTGGATGCGCTGTTCCAATGTTACCAGGTTAAACACAGACCTTACGGCTAAAATGTGTGTACTTATTCCTGTGGCCGACTGTACATGGGTGCTCGCACCCAGGTAAGAGTGAATGGAGGTTTGAGTGATGAGTTTTCGTGAATGTTGGTGTGCATCAGGGGTCAGTTTTGAGTCCCTTGTTTATCATGGTGCTTGAAGCCCTCTCACGTGACTTCAGAGATGGACTCCCATGGGAGATGTTGTATGCTAATGATTTGGTGTTGATTGTAGAGAATGAAAAGGAGGCGGAGGAAAGATTTAAGAAGTGGAGAGGTGGTATGGGGTACAAGGGCTTAAGGGTAAATGCAGATAAAACAAAAGTGATGATATCTAGGGTTGGTGGCAGTACAATCAGAGGAAAGGGAGAGTGGCCATGTGCAGTTTGCCACAAGGGTGTGGGAAGTAATTCCATCTTGTGTAGTGTTTGTGATAAATGGGTGCACAAGAGATGTAGTGGTAGTAGAGGTAGACTGCAAGATGATGCTGATTTCATGTGTGCGGCGTGTCGGGGAGAGCAGGTGGAGATTGTTAGGCATGAGAGGGTTGAACTTGCAGGTGAGTCTCTTGAGTGTGTGGAGGAGTTTCGTTATTTGGGAGACATGTTATGTGCCGGAGGTGGGGCTGGAGTTAGCTCAGTTGCTAGGGTAAGAAGTGGTTGGAAGAAGTTCAGGGAGCTGTTGCCTCTCCTGACATTGAGAGGACTCGCCTTACGTGCTAAGGGGTCTTTGTATGCAGCATGTGTTAGGAGTGTGATGCTGTTTGGTAGTGAGACCTGGGTAGTAAAGGAAGAGGATATTCGCAGGTTTAAACATACAGAAATGACAATGATTAGGTGGATGTGCAGTGCGTCCCTGCGTGCAAGGCCAGGGGGGGATGGGTTTATGATGGAAGAGTTGAAAGGTAGGATGGGACTGGAGTGTATTGGTGTTGTGATGAGGAGAGGTAGGCTGAGGTGGTTTGGACATGTAGAGAGGATGGGGGATGATAATTGGGTACAGAGGGTGAGAGGTGTTAATATTGGGGGAGGGGTTGGGAGGGGTAGACCGAGAAAGACATGGGACGAGGTCATTAAGTGTGACTTAAGGGTTAAGGGACTGAACAGGGAGGCTGCCAGCGATCGAGCAGCGTGGAGAGCCGCCATTAGGTGACCAAGGCCGACGCATGCAACCATGTTGGAGCCTTCAAAAACGTAACTAAACGAAACAATGAATCCCATAAACACCTTATGGTCCTTCTCACAAGCCTTCTTTGCTATCTGTCTCACTGCAAATATTTCATCCACACATCCTCTGCCACTCCTAAAGCCACCCTGTTCATCACTCACTAGGACTTCTGATATCTCTCTTAGTTTCCCTATAATAATTCTTCCATATACCTTCCCTACCACACTCAATAAACTTATGCCACGATAATTCTTGCACTCACTTCGCTTACCTTTATTTTTGTACAGGGGCACAATCACAGCCTTTTTCCACTCTGCTGGCATAGTTTCACTCATCCATGCCTTCTTACATATCTCCAACAAGCACTTCATTCCACTCTCTCCACTACACTAATCATCTCTGCATACACCTCATCAACCCCAGCTGCTTTCCCATTTTTCAGACGCTTCACAGCACTCTTCACCTGTGTAAGTGTCAAGTCTCCTGGCACTGCATTCCTTCTCCGCACACCCCCAAAACCAATCATGTTTACAGCTGCTCTGGTCTCTCTGTTCCCATTCATCAGGCTTTCAAAATATGCTTTGCATCTAGTTCTTACTTCATCCCCTTGTTTTAATGATCTACCACCTGCATCCTTCACACCATCACATTTCTTTCCGCTTTCACTTTTACATTTCCGCACATCTTTCCAGAATAACTTCCTGTTTTCTGAGTAGTTTGCATTCATTTTTCTTTCTAGATCATCATTTACCTCTTCCTTTTTCCTCTTCACTAGTCTATTTACGTGCTTCTTGCTCTCAATATATTCATTTCTTATTTCAACTGAACCCCTGTCCTGTAACCACTCTAGGCATTTCTTCCTCTTTTCCTCCACTGCTCTCTTAACCTCATCATCCCACCATGCCGTACCTTTCTTCTTTGTTGTTACTCTTGCTTTCCCCCCAACCAAGTCCTAAACTCACTCAAATGCTTTAGCATTCCTAACTAAGCAATCCCTATATTCATTCCACAGGCTGTCCAGATCCATTTCATTCCAATTCACTGATTCTAACTCCTCCTCTACTTTGATCCTGTAATCATCTGCCATTTCTTTACGGATCAAAGAAATGGCAGATCATTATTATTATTATTATTTTTAATGTTTATTGTGTTTATATAAGTATCAAGTTATTCCTGTGGTCTGCGTGGTTTAGTTTGTGTCCAAAGAGAGGCGAGAGATAATTTTTTTAGACTCTAACCAGATAAAGGTCTAAAATTTGATAAGATACATGATTAGCACCTCACACGAAGGAATTAGTGTGAAGGGAAGGGATGGTTTTACATCCAAATAATCACCACAAGAACACCTTATATGTTGCTAAAATGCTTGTGCAAAGAACAAAGTCAGTAAACAATACGTGTACTTATATATAAAAATATAATTATGAATGTTTTCCCTCTTTTTTTTTTTTTTTTTTTTATACTATGGATTGTCTAATTTGTGTGGAAACAGAGAATAAGGATGCTACTTTCAGTCTGTTTCAAGATAGTGGGTGCTGCTGTGTGTGTATGGGCCAAACCATCTTGACTGAGATTCGATACGATCAGTGATTTGCATCTCAAATGAGAGAATTAGTGTGAAGGGAAGGTTTTACATCCACATATTCACTAAGACAACACCTCATATGTTGCTGAAATGTTTGTGTAAAATAAGAAATATGTAAAATGAACAAATTCAGTACATAGTACATTATGTACTTACGAACTAAAATACAAGTATACCTCGATTTAATGATGCAACTGGTCAAGTAAAAACCCATCGCTGGGTGGGGTATCGTATATCAGGGTAGATTTTACATGTAAAGTATAGGGATGCATTTTTGAGACTTGGGCTTTCCCCCCAACCAAGTCCTAAACTCACTCAAATGAGCCCAAAA
Source organism: Birgus latro (assembly GCA_018397915.1). Taxonomy (NCBI): domain Eukaryota; kingdom Metazoa; phylum Arthropoda; class Malacostraca; order Decapoda; family Coenobitidae; genus Birgus; species Birgus latro. Next base: position 9,209 of record JAGKTI010000707.1, on the reverse strand, counting down.
ACAAGTTTCTAGCTCACCTAAACCCCCAAATACAGTAGCTTTAAAACAAGCTAAACTAAGCCTAAAACCAGTTTATAACTCACCTAAACCCAACAATAAAATCTGGAAATCGTCAAATATCGGTCTGGAAAAAATCAAACATAATAAACTGTACCCCAAAATGACAAGGTTCACTCCACCTATGACCAGAACACCTTTATCTAAGTCTAAAAACAGTTTATAAATCAACCTAAACACAAAATTTAAGTCTATAATATCATCAAAAAAAGTAAAAAAAAAATCTAAACCCACTGTTAAACTAGGGTTTAGCTGTCAGGCAGAGTATGGTGGTATTTCTATCCCCACCGCTAAGCCGGGGTATCGCATCTAGGGGTATCGTATATCGGGGTATACCTGTATCACAATTATGAATGTCTTCCCTTTTTTTTTTGTTTATAATGTTTATTTGTGTATGGATTTTTTTTTTTGGGGGGGGGTTTAGGAGAGAGAGGAGAAAGATAATGCGTGCAGCACTTTCTTTTTCTTGACTTTCTTGCTTTCTTCTTCTTACTTACACTAACACTTGAGGTAAGCAAAAGACTGAAATCCACTCATGACTGATTCATGAGATGTACTGACTGTTTGAGTGGTTTAAAGGCTACAGCAGGTCTGTGTCAACATCTCCCAGACTTCCGTTTCCTTCTCAAATATTTTTGCAGTTTCTACAAGTTGTGCTGCATCGACGCTGGCAGCCACGCTTCGGTAAAATGTCGTTCAACGTCAGTGGCCACAGAAAGGTTGAAACAACTAACATGTTATTACAGTGTGCTTGTTCTAACCTCACAATGATCCCTTACCCCTTTTGGCTCAGCTGATGACCAAGTGTAGTCAGAGTGGAAGGTCAATTTCACTAGTTACCACGAAGACTTATTACTAACTCATAACTAAGGTTCATCGAATTTCATGCATCCAAGACTTAATATTCAAGCCATGGGAGCAGCCCAGTTCCATCAGGTTAAAACAGACTATAAAAAACACAAGGGTTTTCAAAGTTCACGCAACCAAGACTAAGTTCCATCAGGGGAAAGCAAACTTTGAACCCCAAAATTCATATTGTCAATCCTTCTAACTACCACACTTGCAAGTCATCTCCAAAGAGATCAAACAGTTCAAGCAGATAGTACAAATTAATGTCATACAAACAATCAACTGAAAAAGGGCTTGTAGTCTAAACACTGCAGATCTGAATGACTGAATGTTGTTCTAGAGAGAGAGAGAGAGAGAGAGAGAGATCTGATCAATAGCAACTGAGACTCTTTCTTACTTCATAAGTGAGGCTCACTTACAACCACGACTCGGTATTCAAGCTATGGGAGTGGCCCAGTTCTGTCACATGAAAACAAACCAACTACTGACTGCAAGGTATGACTGGTAGTTTGTGTCATTCAGTGGTTTGTGCTCAAGAATATTGCCAAGTTGACCACCCCTCCTTCAGTGGAGAAAATTATCATAAAGGAGTCTTGCTTTACATATTTCCTTTACAGGTGTATTTATCATTAACTAAAAACACATAAGCACTTGGCACATGAAAAATCACTTCCACAAAACCTCTGACAATACGTACCTTTATTTCACAGTGACATTATTTATTCCAGTGGTAGAATTACTATTAGACTCACAAATGGAAAAACTGTACATTAAGAAGACAATAGTTTGTAGGTAATGGAGATTATGGAGAGAGTCCTGGAAAGTATGACAAGGGAAATAGTGAATACTGACAAGATGCAGTTTAGGTTTATGTCAGGCAAAGAGACCACTGATGCAATATTCAACATCTGACAGTTTCAGAAAAAATATACAGTATAGGAAAGAAGAAAGAGGTGTACTTTGCTTATTGTGATTTGGAGAGGGCCTTTGACTGAGTTCCTGGGGAAGTGGTGAAGTGAGTGATGAGAATTTTTTTTTTTTTTTTTATGCAAGGAAGACGGAACCAAAGGCCACAGGCCTGCATACTGTTCCTTCCAAGAAAAAGCAAAAACAATACAAAAGAGAGCCAAATTCAAGATCCATTCATTTCGAGATGCCTGGACACACTGCTTAGGATCAAAGGAGTGGATTTTTAGAGAGGATATGGCAATGTATGAGTGTGCTTGCATCCAGGTGAAGGTGAATGGAAATTTGAATGATGAGTTTTCTGCGAATGTTGATGTGCAACAGTGGTCAGTCTTGAAGCCCTTATTGTTTATCATGGTGCTTGAAGCCCTTTCATGTGACTTTTGAAATTGATTCTCATGGGGGATGTATGCTGATGACTTGCTGTTGACTGTGCAGAATGAGAGGGAGATGGAGGAAAGATTTAGGAAGTGGAGAGATGGAATGGGGTACAATCGCCCAAAGAAGTGATGTCCCGATTCCCAGTACCTTTCGCTCAGAAAGAGGTATCTGGCAACTGTCATGGCCATGTTATATTTTCTATATTGCACACCGGAAAGAACAGTATTTGGGTAAACAACACCAAAAAGTAATATATTAGCGTTTTTACCGTGTATATCTCGCATTACGGAAGAGGAAACCACAATACACTAAAGTTGAGGCTTAGCAGTACGAAAGAATGTGAAATGCACTCCCTATCCGCTCAACGGTTTCAGGGTTAAAATGCAGAGAAACTCTCGTAATACTTATTTTCCATTCAAAATCAACAATACTGAAGGAAATATGTCCCATAAAATAAAACCCGCACATAATCGTAATTTCGAAATCATTAGTGTCATCAAATCAGAAAAATAAACATCTAAAGATATATTATTATCCACATTTAATTCTCTATGCGGGATGATATTCACGCGAGTAAACCCATAAGTGCTGAAAGCAAGACTGATCAACAAGAAACTACAGCCTATCGGTGCAAGCAGATCATTGCTCTTTATTTAGCAAATATTCCAGTTAACAGATAGATAAGCTATATAGAGGTAGAACATAGGAAATTTGCTACTGAAGCCCCTCATAGCACAAAAACAAGACAGATGGATTAATACGTGTGCCCAAGAACAACTACTTACCACTTGTGTTGCTATCAAGAAGCAAATTAATCTGCCGGCATTCAGTGACGTTAGTGAAACCAGTGCAATCATGAGTGGAAAACTGGTCATTTTTATTCACATGAAATTCCAACATGTTATAAAACATGTAGGGCAGTTGCATGGAAGAACTAAAGAGGGAGAGGTTGATAGTCAAAAGCATGAATGCGACAATGAAGATAAAACCAAAAACATTATATTAAAAATAAGGGGGAGTGGGTGGGGGAAACTGTGACAAAGGTCGAGACAATCTCTCCCTCTCCTGCTGTGGTAATGACTGATGGAAGGCCTGCCGTGCACTGTTGCCAAAGGAAAAATTATTGAAATCCGCTAAATTAGTCTCAGATGCGGTAAAAATCCTCCAGACTGAGGGAAATTAACAAAAAAAAAAATGGGCAAGACCTAAAAAAAAAAAAAATGGGCAAGACCTGAAAAAAAAAAGAGCTAGAGAAATGTAATAATTTTATACCAGCTAGACTCCTTCTGAAATCTCTAAATTTAGCGGGAAAATCACTTCATTGGTAACTGCAGGCATGAGTCGTGAAAATGTGCCAGATGTCACTATTTATTTATTTTTTGATTGATCTATAAAAAAAGAAAAAAACAAAGGGTAAACTTAACAAGTATTTTTGCAAGATTAATTTTTTTTACACCATAAATAATGTTTGCAGGGCAGGCAAAGACTGTTTCCGTTTCCTAAATAAACGTTGCCAGACCCAGGGAGTTTTGTCCGAAACTTAAAGAAAGTGAGTCATCACTTCTTTGGGCGACTGTACAAGGGCATAAGAGTAAACATGGATAAAACAAAAGCGATGATATATAGGGCTGGTGGGGGTACTGCCTAGGTAGCGGGAGAGCGGGTATGTGCTGCTACCCACAAGGGGGTGGAAAGTAACTTCATTTTGTTCAGTATTTATGATTAGCAGGAGCATAAGAGATGCAGCAGTATTAGAGATTGTCAGCAAAATGAAAGCTGATTTCATGTGTGTGGTGTGTCGGGGAGAGCATGTAAGGACTGAAAGGCATGAAAGGATTGTTCTTGCCGGAGGGATGGCCATTTTATACCTAGTTATGGTGAACTGGGCATAGTTACAAGTGATTACAGAGGTATAAAGCTCTTAGATCAAATAATGAAAGTAATGGAGAGAGTTCTAGAAGGTATGATTAGAGAAAGAGTGAATATCGATGAGATGCAGTTTGGGTTTATGCCAGGCAGGGGGACCACTGATGCCATATTCATTGTTCAACAGCTTCAGGAAAAATATATTGGAAAGAAAAGGGAATTGTATCTTGTTTTTGTTGATTTGGAAAAGGCCTTTGACAGAGTCCCTAGAGAGGTGGTGAAGTGGGCAATGAGAAAGCTAGGGTTGGAAGAATGGCTGGTTAGGGTGGTTATGGCCATGTATATGGGTGCTCGCACCAAGGTAAGAGTGAATGGAGCTTTGAGTGATGAGTTTTCCGTGAATGTTGGTGTGCATAAGGGGTCAGTTTTGAGTCCCTTGTTGTTTTATCATGGTGCTTGAAGCCCTCTCACGTGACTTCAGAGATGGACTCCCATGGGAGATGTTGTATGCTGATGATTTGGTGTTGAGTGCAGAGAATGAAAAGGAGGCAGAGGAAAGATTTAAGAAGTGGAGAGATGGTATGGGGTACAAGGGCTTAAGGATAAATGCAGATAAAACAAAAGTGATGATATCTAGGGTCGGTGGCAGTACAATCAGAGGAGAGGGAGAGTGGCCATGTGCAGTTTGCCACAAGGGTGTGGGAAGTAATTCCATCTTGTGTAGTGTTTGTGATAAATGGGTGCACAAGAGATGTAGTGGTATTAGAGGTAGACTGCAAGATGATGCTGATTTCATGTGTGCGGCGTGTCGGGGAAAGCACGTGGAGATTGTTAGGTATGAGAGGGTTGAGCTTGCAGGTGAGTCTCTTGAGTGTGTGGAGGAGTTTCGTTATTTGGGAGACATGTTATGTGCCGGAGGTGGGGCTGGAGTTAGCTCGGTTGAGAAGTGGTTTGAAGAAGTTCAGGGAGCTGTTGCCTCTCCTGACATTGAGAGGACTCTCCTTACGTGCTAAGGGGTCTTTGTATGCAGCATGTGTTAGGAGTGTGATGCTGTTTGGTAGTGAGACCTGGGCAGTAAAGGAAGAGGATATTCGCAGGTTTAAACGTACAGAAATGTCGATGATTAGGTGGATGTGCAGTGCGTCCCTGCGTGCAAGGCCTGGGGGGGCTGGGTTTACGATGGAAGAGTTGAGAGGTAGGATGGGACTGGAGTGTATTGGTGTTGTGATGAGGAGAGGTAGGCTGTGGTGGTTTGGACATTTGGAGAGGATGGGGGATGATAATTGGGTACAGAGGGTGACAGGTGTTAATATTGGGGGAGGGGTTGGGAGGGGTAGACCGAGAAAGACATGGGACGAGGTCATTAAGTGTGACTTAAGGGTTAAGGGACTGAACAGGGAGGCTGCCAGGGATCGAGCAGCGTGGAGAGCCGCCATTAGGTGACCAAGGCCGACGCATGCAAGCATGTTGGAGCCTTCAAAAACAAAACGAAAACGAAACAAAACGATGGAGTTTGTGTGGGAGTATGGGCATATGTGGAATGGCATGACTTTTAAAAAGGATGACTGTCAATCCCATACTGTCACCTTTGAAGCATAGGGGCCTGAGGCTGGGCTACAGTAGTCCAGATCACTTTGGAGTAGGAGCTCAACCAATGCCCTTACAGCACATTACATGACAGCAAATCTCAAGTCATCTCAAGGACATGAATCTTAACTCAAAAGTCATAGCACATTCAAGCCCAAGAGCCCTTCCATTAGATCAAATGGAGCAGTTATCTGTTGCCTGAAGACGAGAATTTCTACTGTAATCCAGATCATTTCAGGGTATGAGACCAACCTATGCCCCTATTAGTGCAATACATGACAGAAGACCTCCAGCCACCTCAGGGACATGAATCTTATGACATAAACCACAACACATTCCAGCCCATGAGCTCTACCATCAGATCAAGTGGTGGCCAAGTGGTTAGAGGAATTAGAGCCTCCACAAACTCCTGAAAGTTGCCAGTGTTCGCCAGATCACTAAACAGCATGGGGTCACTACCCACTCAGAGTTGGTGTATCTTCCTTTTAAAAAATTCCTATTGGGATTATTACTCACACATAAAGCATTATACCAGTATTATATTCATCTTAGATATTTTACTGATGCTCTAAATGAGATTTATGCTGAAAAGTTCTCCACAGACTTTACTAAAAACCATGAAAGCTTATTGTGTGTTTGCATTCAGGACATTTTAACAAGTGTTATGAATCTCAGTTGTTGGAAAAATTTATCATACAGTTTCCAAAGATCATAATCTTTCATTTGGGAAATCCTGACATGATCCTATCCTTTATACACTTGATAATAAGAACTGTACGGCCAATATCTTATGCGGGCGAGATCAGAACCTGAATTTTTAAAGGCATGGTATTCCTCTTGCTTTGAGGTAATGTCTCGGTTCTGCTACAGTCTATTTTTCCACATACGGTATATTTTAGCTGTGCAGTGAACCCTGGCACTATATTTTCCGGATTCATCGGCTTATTTCAAAAGGCGCTGCCCTGGGCCCCTGGCGGTGGGCACACAAACTATGGGACGATACCCATGAAAAAGCCCCTCCATATAAGCTCAGTGAGTTCATACGATCTTCAATTGCTTAAGTACCATATTTCCTTCATTTTTTATGAAAGATACAATTCTGTTATACCCATTTACCATTTTTCCTTACAGATGTATATCCAACACCTAAAAACATGAGTGATCACTACTCAGGCAACATAATAATCACATGTAGACTGTCCCTAAACTGAGATAGATACAAACCTTCCATATTTAATGTATTTTGATAAATAAGCCATTTTTTCTCCAGTGTTATATGTAGATAAATCAATAACTATCTTCTATCTATCTATCTATTGCCAGACGCCTCAATCCCGAAGGGGGTGGCCACAAACAAATCGCCTCCATGTCACTCTGTCCCCTGCCATTTCACTACCACTCTCCCAACTCACACCCCCCTCTCTCATATACCTCTCCACTCTATCCCTCCATCTCATTCTTGGCCTCCCCCTCCCTCTCGCCCCCTCCACCTCACTCACATACACTCTCCTCGTCAGTCTTTCACTCTCCATCCTCTCCACATGCCCAAACCACCTTAATGTGTTTCTCCTAACGCTTCCCATCACGTCCTCAACCACACCACAATGCTCCTTCACTTCCTTATTTTCAGTAAAGTAACACAAAAATTGTATATCCATCCAACCATCATCCAATCCTACATTGCTCCACGAGAAGCATAGGAGCCAGGGGCTAGGCAAGTTGGTCTTGACATTTAAGATGAGCGTGACCAGCCTCACTCATCCCTGAGTGGCATTATGTGAGCAATAAACTCCAACCACCCCTTGGATATAAACCTTCACTGGCTTAATCTGATTGGAGTGCTGTAATTTCCCACTAACCACCAGGCGCCAAAATTTGGTTATATGGTTACCACCCAGCATAGTAAATGGTTTTCTGGTGTACAGGAAACCATTAGGCTTGTCACTTAGTGTAGAGTCACCCACAGGCAGAAGGAAGAGGAAAGAATGAAGGAAAGAAAGACAGAAGAGGGAGCAGAAAGTCACCCATAGGCAGAAGGACAAGGAAAGAATGAAGGAAAGAAAGACAGAAGAGGATGGAAGAGAGAAGGACTGAGGAGAGGAAAGCGCAGACACCCGAGAGCAGCACTACACTGGAGGGTAAATCAAGTTGACCACACTTTTGCATTTTACATTAAGTTATCTGGCAAGCAATGGCATCTTTTCCCAATTTGTGGAGGCCCCAGTTGTCTGCTGCCTGAAGATATGAATTCGATCCCAGGGTGGAGCAGGGAACAGTTTGATGACTTGAATTTTGTTAAAAAAGATTTTACAGATCTTCCATAGAACCTATCGACATGGCATAAAACACTCCCACTAATACCAATGCACCAGTCCTGAATAAGACAGCCCTCACATGTATTCAATATGGATGGTGGGTATTAGTGGCCAAGTGGTGACATAAAATGAATGCTGGAGGACTGCTGGCAGCTGTAATGTATACGCCTGGACTCGAAGATATAGCAAAAAATTCTAATTTGGAATGGACTATACTTGCATCTCTTACCCCAACAACAGTACTACCTTTTACCTTGTATAGTACACACGGTAATAGAGTGTCTTACTCCGCCAAAGGGAATATGAATTGTCAAACTTGAGCAGGTAAACACCGGATCCGGGATAAGTGTGTGAGCCTGCATACACCTCCTCATAGCAGTCCCGTCTATACACAGGGATGATCACTGACTGGGCTGTCTGATTGTTCTCAGACTTTCTCCCAGCTAGACGTTCTATATCGTCACCTTCTCCTGGAAAAAGTCATCCTAGTACAGTACTACAGTGCTGTAAACAAATTTCACTATATGACCAAGTAAAGTTCCTGGAAAACTGATTAGATAATGATCAGCTGTATATCAAATGTAGTCTATCTATCTACTGCCAGACGCCTCAATCCCGAACGGGGTGGTCACAAACAAATCGCCTCCATGTCACTCTGTCCCCTGCCATTTCACTACCACGCTCCCAACTCACACCCCCCTCTCTCATATACCTCTCCACTCCATCCCTCCATCTCATCCTCGGCCTCCCCCTCCCTCTCGCCCCCTCCACCTCACTCACATTTTTTTTTTTTTTTTTTTAAATGCATGGAAGAAGGAACCAAAGGCCACGGGCCTGCATACTGTTCCTTCCAATCAATCTTTCACTCTCCATCCTCTCCACATGCCCAAACCACCTTAACGTGTTTCTCCTAACGTTTCCCATCACGTCCTCAACCACACCACAACGCTCCTTCACTTCCTCATTTGTTAGTCTGTCCCTCCATGTGACTCCACATGCTCCTCTCAAATAACTCATTTCCACTGCTCTCACTCTTGACTTCTGTCCTTCCAACAGGGTCCAAGCTTCACTTCCATATGTCAGAGTTGGTATCACAATACTGTCATGTAACAACTTTTTCACTTCCATGCTCACCTCCCTGTTTCTTATCACTGCTTTCAACGAACCAGCAACCTTCCTTCCCTGCTG
>JAGKTI010000706.1:86521-117748 GCA_018397915.1 Birgus latro | reverse complement strand
TCTGTTTACACTCGTGACGCCACTATCGGTCGCCATTACCCACTCCCCTCCTCCCTCGAGAACAACTCCGAAAATGGCGGCCAAATTGATTGCTTTTGTGGTGATGCCCTACCTCCTACAGTGCTTGATACTGCTCTTCACCTTTTTCATCATGTGTGTGATGATGGCCCCGCCTCCTGAGAAGAGGAAAAGAGTGGTTCTGACTCTGGAGAAGAAGAGGCAGATATTGGACAAGGTGGACGCCGGCTGGTCAACAGGGCGCATCGTACGTGAGTTCAACCTCCCTCGCTCCACCTTGTTTGATATCAAGAAGTCCCGAGACAAACTACAGCAGTACACGGCTGATTTCGCATTGAAACGTGCAGAGGAAGGTGATGTTTACTCCTAAGTATGAAGACATCGACCGCTCCACGTTGATTTCGTATCGACAGCAACGTGCTGCTGGTGTGTTGGTACGTGGAACGGAGCTGAAAGCTGCTGCTGAGAAGTTCACAAGGCTTCATGGATCGTCACTAGACCACTCGGGAATTTACTGTTGTGTACAGTGCCGTGAAGTGATGTTATTCCAGTTATAAAAAAAAAACTTTGGTGAAAGTGTTGGTGAGAAGTGCTGGTGCTTCTCAAGTGGAAAGGTGTGTCAGGTGCAACGTCTTCCTGTCAGAGTCTGAGATGATAGAGTGGGTTATTACATCAGGATGGCCGCTTTTTGTTCGTAAGTACCTTAACTTCATGCCTAACGTGTTTTCATCATGCTGTACATGTGTTAAAAAATTACCGAAAATGTTAATCATAATTTCCTGCTTGCTATTTAATTTTTCCATGCATGATTCTTAAGTAAAACAGCTAGAAAAAAGGTTGAAGCAGTGAATTTCATGTCCGGTCCTAACCTAACCTAACCTAACCTATGTTTACCATAAAGATTTTCATGCCTAACGTGTTTTCATCATGCTGTACATGTGTTAAAAAATTACCGAAAATGTTAATCATAATTTCCTGCTTGCTATTTAATTTTTCCATGCATGGTTCTTAAGTAAAACAGCTAGAAAAAAGGTTGAAGCAGTTAATTTCATGTCCAGTCCTAACCTAACCTAACCTATGGTTACCATAAAGATTTTCTTGCCTAACCTGTTTTCATGATGTTGTTAATGTGTTAAGAAGTTACCCTAAATGTTAATCATAATTTCCTGCTTGCAATTTAATTTATCCCTGCATGGTTCTTAAGTAAAACAGCTAGAAAAAAGGTTGAAGCAGTTAATTTCATGTCCGGTCCTAACCTAACCTAACCTATGGTTACCATAAAGATTTTCATGCCTAACCTGTTTTCATGATGCTGTTAATGTGTTAAGAAGTTACCCTAAATGTTAATCATAATTTCCTGCTTGCAATTTAATTTATCCATGCATGGTTCTTAAGTAAAACAGCTAGAAAAAAGGTTGAAGCAGTGAATTTCATGTCCGGTCCTAACCTAACCTGCTTTTAATTTAATTCTTTCATGCATGGTTATTAAGTGCACCAGCTATGAAAAAGGTTGAAGCAGTGAATTTCATGTCCGGTCATAACCTAACCTAACCTAACCTAACTTAACCTAACTGAACGTAACCTAACCATTTTTCTGGTATTAACATCATTTACTGTATTTGATGCTTTGTATCCAATAATTTAGTGCATAAAATGTGAGAAAAGATGATTTCCATGTCCGAAACTTACTTATACTATGCTGGCAAGTTCGAGGTCCTATGACTCATTCACCCCAAAATCATCATTTTTTGGTTAAAATTCAATAAATTCATGCTATGTATGCATTATTTATGTGAAAAGGGACCTAAATAAGTGCTATACATGTCCACTAGGGAGGTAGGAAGGTAGTTTTCTGATTTAGGTTAGTTTAGGTTAGGGTCATGAAAAACCAGTGCTGGAGCTTCAGGACCAATATCCGGACAAAACCAATATCCGGACATGCCTTTGGCTCTATTTCGTCGGATATTGGAGGGATTACTGTATATATATATATATATATATACACACACACACACACAAATAAATAACCAAGGAAGTGGTGTTAGAGAGCTTCCTTAACCGACGAAAATATAAGCCCTATAGTCAAGGGGTTCACACTAGTTATGTTCATAAATATACGATGTGCTACCCAAAAGTTCCAGTAATTTGAACACAGGGAGGCAACTGTTTACAATTTTACCTTTTGCATCAGTGTGGCCCCGGCTGTGTCTGTAAGCAGACATGTTGTTGAGCTATGCTTACTATTGTAACGTGATGTGTAGGTGGTTTGGTGATTTTGCAATGGTGGACCAGTGTTGCAGCAATGTCAAGTCGATGCTGATCATTTTCTTTGATATCCAAGGGATTGTTCACAAGGAATTTGTTCCACCCGGTCAATCTGTCAATGGAAAGTTTTACTGTGAAGTTTTGCAGCATCTGAGAGATAGCATCCTGTGCAAATGTCCAGAACAGTGGAAGAACAAGGACTGGGTCTTGCATCTCGACAACACCCCCACCCACACATCATTTGTTGTCTGTCAGTTCCTGGCTTCCACTAACATGGTAGTCATTTCCCACCCACCCTGTTTGCCTGACCTTGCCCTCTGCAAGTTTTTCCAGTTTCCAAAGCTGAAATTACGACTGAAATGTCGGCGATTTGACTCGATTGAGGAGATCTTGACAGAATCGCAGGATGTGCTCAAGACCATCACGCCTAAAGCCTTCCAGGGATGCATGGACTCATGGAGAAAATGCTGGGACCTCTGTATACATCCCCAAGGAGACTACTTGGAGGTAATTTAACTTATTTTCCTACAATATCCAAGTTACTGGAACTTTTGAATAGCACCTCGTACTGTATTAATTGACTCTCACTTTTAAGGAGGGTTATGTTTTACTAAGAAGGAGTATCCTCTCCCCTCCCCTCCCCCTCCAAAATAAAAATCTGACCACAAGTAACAATAAGAAATATACAGTACGCCCCGACCTAATGAATGTATTAGAAGGCAAACTACACTCACTGGCCTCACACCGCGAACTGCCTGGTCCCCCGGCTGCACACCGCAGGACCCTTCTGGTGACGTCACCACTCGTAACGTAACAGGTGTGTATGTGCACACACACACTAACAGCAATATGCACTAACACTCTCGTCCTCTCTTCTTAGTTTGACGAAAGATTCCAAGGACGAAGCTGGATGGTCTATTGGTGTCTGATACACACTATGTATCCAATACATAGACTTTTGTGTGAGTACCATCAACACCCAATACGCAGTATGCATCCAGTGCATAGACTTTTGTTTAATTACCATCAAGACCCAGTCTGTGGCCATACAGATATGTGATGTCTCTTGAAGTATTATAATCCATCTAGTCTCAGCTGACTGCTGCATGCAGCTGCTCGGTCGAGGCACCTTTCTTGGTGAGACAATCAGCCAGTTGTTGTGATGCATCCACCCAAGATACTTCATCAGTTTCCCCTCGCTCTAACATGTCATGTAATACAGCAATATCAATGCGCAATCTCTTGTCCTCTACGCTCCTGCAGGAGTAAAGGGTGTCCACCAGACTCTTGTTGTTGATGAAACACTTTATTTTGATCTTTCCACATCCAGAGACCTCATGCAATATGTTGGCAAGATATAGAGCAGTCTCAGCACATTCAAGCAGCACCAATTCCTCAGCAGATAAGGTAGATTTGACAACCTTCCTGATCTTTCTTGTCTGCCAGAATGTAGGACATCTTGCCCCACTTGCATCTCGCAGGAAGATCACAAAACCTCCCTGAGACCCATTGCCTACGAGGTTGGCAAATGAGGCATCCGAAAAGCACTCTATATGACAGTCCTCGATCAGCCCCATTCTTGGAATGTATAGCTTCATGTTGTCAGTCTTCACCTTTGAGATCACCTTATTTAGTCTAAGCAAATCCGCTACGGTAGCTCGGTTGCTAGTCACACTCAACTCACACACATCAAAGGCAATATCTGGCCGAGTGTGTGTGGCAATCCAGTTGAGTTGCTCAATTAATGCTCGGTACTCTGTTTTCTCAGACTCGGACAGCTCTCTTGATTTTACTGCTGCACGATGTCTACTCAGTGTGACTGGTTTCAAAGATGTAGCATGGTGGAATTGGTCAAGCGTTATGCTGCCATCGATGTTGGAGATGACATTGAGACCAACGTACTTGAAGGCTTTTGATTCTGAACTGCCGATGAGGAATATGTGACTCAATCGGTTTATCACTTGCTGCTCGAGCTCATGTGTACCAGCCCAAAGGAAGTCGTCAACATAAATGCATACAATGCCCAATGCCTTCACCTTTGCCACTGTTACTCCAAGAGAACAGCGCTGAATCCAGTGATGACACTTTAGCTCCGAGATTCAACAATTGATCTTTTACGCACAGATACCAATGCCTAGCAGCATCACAAAGGCCGTAAACAGTTTTCTTTAGTCTCCATAACTTACCATTTGCATATTCAGGGGGAGGACATAAATGAACAACTCAATCATTGTCGTTACCTTGCAAGTAGGCAGCTGTCACATCCATAGTGTGGCAATCCCACTGGTTGGTGGAGGCCAAAGAAAGTGCCAAACGCACTGCTTCTTTTGAACAAGTAGGAGAGTCTTTTCGGAGATCCACTGCGTCTTCCTCAAATCCTCTGGCGACTAAGCGGGCTTTAACAATAGGCTTTCCATTTTTCAGTTTTTCCGTCACAACCCATCGAACCGTTATGGCACCTTGCCCAACATCATCTACTTGTTCATACACATCATTATTCTGCCAGTTTGTAATTTCACTTTCCTTAGCGCATAATACGGCCTCAGAGTTGAAAAGAACAAGCATTTCTGCATCATCATCAACCACTTCCCATTCGCTAAAATCCTTCTGCAAATCTGTCCAATCAATGCTGCCGTCAGAGTCCCTCTGCAAATTGTAGCAGTGTTTGTACTTTCCAGTGGCTTTACCTGCCCGACTCACAATCCTTCCAGACACCAACTCTCCACTTTCTGAATGTATTCCCTTTATACGTTGATCAACAGAAACTTTGGGAGGCTGATTAATGGAATAGAAACTGTGGGAGGCTCATCAATCGGAACCAAGCCATCTTCCGACTCGTCATCTGGTGGATAGTCATTCAACACTTGCGAAGAATCGTCATTAGGCTTCTTCTGGACAACATTGTTCTTCTCATCACTGCTGACACCACCTTCAACTGTAGTATCTTGCTCTGGCGCACGCGCTAGGCAACACACATGCATTCACACGTAGACACCGCCGTGCCTCACCAGAATTTGTTTCCCATCTCTACCTATTACATTTCTGGGACCGTGCCACTCATGACTGTCATTTCTTTTGTAGAAGACTTCGTCTCCGTTTCGGAAGTCGTTTAAGTCACTCGAACATAGGTTGTGCCACAGAGCCCTAGCCAAACGTTCATCTGATTCAGTCTTTATAAACTCTTGTCTTGGTAAATGAAGATCGTTCAAGTTGTCTCTCACAATTTTCGATGGTGATATAGGTTCCAAGGCTGGAGGATCATTTACATATACATTAGGCAGGCCAGGGTTTTGACCAAAAACAAGTTGGTTAGGAGAAAAGCCTGAGTAGTTGGTGAGAGCATTTCATCCCGATACTGCCCATGCCAAGGCCACATCCAATTCACACTGGCTATCAGCCATTATCTTCCTAACAATGTCACCAGTGACTGCATTTTGACGCTCACAGACTCCGTTGCTCCATGGACTCTCTGCAGATGTCGTCATGATCTTGATATTAAAGGCCTCTCCCAATGCTCGCATTTCCGCATTGTTGAATTCACAACCATTGTCTGTAAGAATTTTCCCAGGTGCACCAAATACAACAATCCAGTTCCGAAATATTCCTTTGATAATGGTGGGCACACACTTGTCCGTGATTACTAGCGCATTACAATACCTGACCGCTAAATCAACAAGGACAAAGAAATAATGCCTTCCCCAAGCTTTCAAATCCATGGCTATGGCTTCGTTAAACTTTGACGCCATGGGCAAACTGACTACGGGTCGGGACTTGGCTTTCTTGAATCTGCAACAGACTGTACAAGCATCAGATACAGCCTTGATAGCCCGCTCCAGTTCTGAACTTTTAATCCCCGCATCTGTGATCAGTTTAATTAGTTTCGCCGATGTAGGGTGTCCAAATTGCCTGTGAAGCTTCAAAGCCGTTTTTTCTACATCACCCCCGAGAGATACCAGCATGATTGTTCCTCTTAATTCACGACCTAGTCATAAAGAAATTGGAAGCAAGTAATGCCCTGAAGATGAGGACTTCAAATTAATGATAGTTCCACAAATTGTGACCTGGTCACTTCCAAAGTTAATCAACATTTTTGCTTTTTTCATGGAATGTTTACTCAGCAGCAAGGGAATATTGCAGTTCACAACATCAGTCACGATGGTTGCACACATATTTCCAATGTAGCAGGGCAGAGTAACACGTTTGAGAGAAGAAACCGTGACACCATCAGCAAAAGTAAACGTTGAGGATGACGCTTCTTCTCTTATAGCTTCACGTTCGTAATCAGTGAGCTCACTTAGATAGCAATTAATCCATTCATCTCCACATACAGTTGTAGAACACCCTGTGTCTAGAACAGCACATCCCTTAGATTCTTCTACTACAGTCTGTAACTTACCTTTACTAGCAGCAGCATCCGCATAGCCCATAAATATTGACAGATGCACTGTTTCAGAATTTTCTTCTCGACTGCCATCGTTTTCGTATACATCCAGACAGTCACGTGCCCAACGAAATCTAGAATCACATACTAAACACCTCGATACCTTTCCGTCAGACCCAAGTGGGTTCTGCATCCTGCCAGTGGATGAGCGTTGGGGAATTCTAGCAGATACGGTTGAATATCGGCCATCACCACGACCTCGATCACGTACTGCACCACCCCGCAACGTTCTCCGTCCTTGTCGAGTACCTCTAACATAAAACATTTCCTCACTCCCAACTTCGTCACTCCAAAATACTGGTTCGCTCTTCACCTCCCTGGCAGACACCGATGCATCGTTCTGCCCGCCAATTTCACCAGCAAAAATACGATTCAGGGCAGATTTCATGTTTTCGTATGTCACCTCAGGTATCTCGGACATCACTGGTTGTTGCTCACTGTCTGAAAATTTGCATGCAGCTAAGAGCATAAAAGCCATCACAGAATTTGGCAGTGCCATGTCCTGCTTCGTAAATTTGAAATAAACATGCTCAAATTCTGTCATGAACTTACGAATGTTCATATCACCTGCTCTTCTGAAGTTGCACAGTTCATGAAAAGCTGCAAACTGCTGACGTCCTTTGTCCACGAGAAATAAACTGTCTAGTTTTTCCAGCAAGGTCTGAATACCATTTACTTGTTTCAAATCAGCTGCATCAATTTCCGAAGATGCCACCCTTGCTCTTCCAGACAATGACAGGTGAATAGCTAAGGCTTGCTTCTTTTTCGGTAAGTCCGTCAGTTTGCACCAAATGTCGATGTCCTTCCAACTCTCATAAGCAGAATCATTTTCAAGTTTTGGAGGCCACTTAGTTGAACAAGATGCCATTATGTCGGAACCACTCTTTGCTACCAGTATTACAGTAGAAGGCAAACTACACTCACCGGCCTCACACCGCGAACTGCCCGGGGCCCTGGCTACACACCACAGAACCCTTCTGGTGACATCACCACTCGTGATGTAACAGGTGTGTGCGTGCACACACACACTAACAGCAATATCCTCTAACAGAATGGGTTAGGTTTCTAGAAAACCGTTCATTACATGAATTTTCATTGCACAAGCCCATGGATTCAATGGGGTCTGGTTCCAGACTTCCAGTTTTCCTCCCCATCCACTAGTATTCACCCTTCTTTGTTCATTATGAATAAATGTTTGTGTATCTTATGATTCAATAACCCATATTCTACAACTATTGTACATACAGTACATCTACATTCTACAAATACATACGGCACGCAAGTGGAGAATAAAATATTTACAATGGAGCCAGGTCATGGAGGCAAGCTGTCGAGTTTGTTTTTTCAACACGTTTGTGCTGCCTTAATATATCCAGCTTAGTCTCAAGGGTAAGGCTCTTCCAGGAGGCCTTGACTGCTTGTTGCCCTTGTACACGAGTTTTATTCGCCCGTGTATAGAGTACAACTCTCATGTGTGGGGAGGCTCCCCACATGCAGCTCTTCTCAATAGGGTGGAGTCAAAGGCTTTTCGTCTCATTAACTCTCCTCCTCTTATTAATTCCCTTCAACCTATGTCTCTTCGCCACACTGTTGCTTCTTTCTCTCTCTTCTGTCGCTACTTCAGTGGTCACTGTTCCTCTGAACTGTCTGCTTGCATCCCTCCACCTCTACGACAGGCACGTAGTACCCGTCTAGCAACAAACTCTCATCCCTTTTCTGTCCAACTGTCTAATTCAAGAGTTAACCGTTACTCCCAGTCCTTCATTTATGCAACTGGTCACTGGAACTGTCTCCCTCTCTGTATTCCCTACTTCCTATGATCTCCAGTCTGTCAAACGCAGTGTGTCCAGGCATCTCGAAATGAATGGATCTTGAATTTGGCTCTCTTTTGTATTGTTTTTACTTTTTCTTGGAAGGAACAGTATGCGGGCCCTGGCCTTTGGTTCCTTCTTCCTTGCATTAAAAAAAAAAAAAACTCCAGTAATGCACGTTCGAGCTTGGGAGGGCTAGAGCTGTTTTGTTTTGGATACAAGGTGGCACACTGAATACAGTAATCCCTCCATTATCCATTGTAATAGAGCCAAGGGCATGTCCAGAAAGTAGTCTTGTCTGGATATTGGCCCTGAAGCTCCAGCACTTGTGAGTCCAGACCCTTACCTAACCTAAATCAGAAAATCACCTATCTACCTCCCTACCGGACATGCATAGCACTTATTTAAGACCCCATTCATATAAATGAATTAATTGAATTTTAACCATAAAACGATGATTCAGAGGTGAGTATGGTAAAGATGTTCACTAGTTGACAGCATAATGGATGTAGGTAACAGACATGAAAATCACTATGTTAATCACTTTTTCACAGTCTGTGCACTCAAATATGGGACACTTTGAAATTTAACCAGAGAAATGATGATTTAGAGGTTCGTTTCGTTTCGTTTCATTTTTGAAGGCTCCAACATGCTTGCATGCGTCAGCCTTGGTCACCTAATGGCAGCTCTCCATGCTACTCGATCTTTGACAGCCTCCCTGTTCAGTCCCTTAACCCTTAGGTCACATTTAATGACCTCGTCCCATATCTGTCTCGGTCTACCCCTTCCAACCCCTCCCCCAATATCAACACTTCTTACCCAATTATCATACCCCAGCTGACAACATAGTGAATGTAGATAACAGATATGAAAATCACTGAGAAAATCACCTTTTTCACAGCCTGTGCCCTCAAATATGGGACACAAAGCGTGAAATAAATAAAATGTAACCAGAAAAATGATGATTTAGAGGTGATTATGGAAAACATTTGGCAGTTGTCAGTTTACTTACATGTCCATGATGGTTGTTACAAATATTACCCCACCTATAAGGCTCTGACACTGGTGAAAATGCTCTTGAAGCATGTACAGTAATCCAGTGTTGAACTGCACTTAATTCTTATCACTGTTTAAACAAAAACGAACACTACCGTCAACCATCCCGACAACCATTTACTCATGACGGCAGTTGTGAGAGAACTGGGGGGAGGGGAAGGGGAACCTGGAAAGCGGGAAGCGATCGTAAACACAGGTGTTTGGAGCCGTGCGCCAAGTTCAAACTTACGGGTCAAAAATAATCGGATTTTTCTCAGGGTTTTTTTTTTTTTTTTTTTTTTTTTTTTTTTTTTTTTTTTTTTTGACATTTTAGGTTCCGAACACCCACCCCAATGATGTCCGGACAGTGGGGTGTCCGAATATCGGGCGTCCGGATAGAAGAGTGATTATTGTACGAGTGTTGTGTCGCTAGAGGCGTTTTCGTCAACAGCTGCTAGTCACTATGCACAACTGGCTTTTCTGAGGACGATACAGCTGATTGTTGGTTAAAAAAAAAAAAAAGATCGTTAAACTGAGTCTAGGCATTCATTGTGCAAATGAAAGTTAGTAAAACACAATTTTCATTAAACCGAATTTTCGTCGTGATTGTTGGTTGAGTGAAGGTTGCCTGTATATGATATTTTGATAGATTTGCTTGTTTGTATTAAATAGTAAATTTCATAGTTAAACCACTAAACTGTGGTGTACCTAAGTAGATGTGGCTCCAACTACAGTATTAATAGAAACCAATTAAAATAGAATATCCTGTACTTTCTCTGTGCTTGTTACATCTAAACTATAGTTGATATTGACCTGGAAATTGGCAGACCCCTGTTTAAGCATACCTGCTTCCATTTCATACTCATATATCTGGTCTTTAATGGGAAAAATGTACAGTTGCAGACGGGAATAGTTATCCATGTCATAACATTAACTAATGAGTCAGTGAACATTGACTTTTGAAACTCCGTGATGTGATCTCTGGAATCCAGTGAACTTAATACTTGTACTGTGTTGGAGTCTCGTAATTGTTCAACTAAAAAGGTGGAACATTATTTTTGACTGTAGCTGTACCTGTACACCCATGCCCTGTTATCCAGCTCATTGATAACCGGTGCTTTGCTAGACCAAACGCAAGAAATAGGAGAACATTCCCACGATCCAAACAGTTTGAATATCCATCGCCTCTCTAGTCTGACACCCTGCCTCTCCTGTTTGACACCCCACCTTTCCAATCCGACACCTCGCCTCTCCCAAGGTTTGAAACGAGGCTCTCCTGGCCCTCTCATCCACCCTCCATCCCCTCTCTTCTTCCCCTGGCCCTCCTCTCCCCCCCTCCCCCCTGTCCCTCCTCCATCCCCCACCACACTCAGCACTGCCAGGCATATCTCCCTCTCTGTCACCCTGCCTTCCCCCATCCCTGGTTGTCTCCCTCTCCATCCCCCCCTTCCTCCCCCACCCCCACTTGTCTTCCATGTATTTACCTATTTGTAGTATACAGGAATTGAGCTGAGCTCGTGTTGTCCTGTCTCCATATCTACATTCATCTAATCTAGTTTTAAATACATGAATGTTTTTCGCCTGCACCACCTCTTCGTCTGAGTCATTCCAAATACATAGGCTTCTGTTTGGGAAACTGAACCTTTTGAGATCATTAAGACATCTACTTTTCCTCAACTTGAAGCCATGACCTCTTCCATCATCCAACACAAAAAGATCCTCTCTATCCACCCTTTCCAATTCTCTTACATTTCTAAATATCGTGATCAAGTCACCTCTTTCCCTTCTCTCACGCAGTGTTGGTAACTTCAGTTTTTCCAATCTCTCCTCGTAGGTGAGTTCACTTAAACGTGGTATCATCTTCGTTGCCATCCGTTGAACCCTCTCTAGTTTATCAATATGCTTCTTCAAATGAGGTGACCATACCACAGCTGCATACTCCAGTCTTGGTCTTATCATGGTCACTATCAACTCCCTCAACATTTCCTCATCCATATAATTAAAAGCCACTCTCATGTTGGTCAGTAATCCATAAGTTCCCTCAATGATTTTGTTTATATGCTTTTCTGGTGACAATCATCCCGAATAATCACTCCCAAGTCTTTCTCATCCTTTCTTTTACTAATTATCTCATTGCTCATTTTATATGTCCAGTGTGGTCTTCTTTCACTTATTCCCATTTCTAATACATGACACTTCTTGGCATTAAAGTCCATTTTCCAAGTCTGGCTCCAGCTGTGTAGTCTGTCCAAGTCCTCTTGCAGTTCTTTGCAGCTATCAATACATTTAATATGTTTCATAATTTTAGCATCATCTGCAAACATACTCATGTAACTATTCAAACCCTCTGGCAAATCATTTACATATATCAGAAACATTATAGGGGCCAGGACAGATCCCTGGGGTACTCCACTAGTCACATTTCTCCATTGTGAAACCTTGTCTCTTATTACTGTTCTCATCTGCCTTCCTGTCAAATAATCTCCCATCCACTTTAATAGTTTCCCATGCACCCCCCCAAAGGTCCTCAACTTCCTCAATAGTCTCCTATGGGGCACCCTGTCAAATGCTTTCTTAAGATCCAGATAGACACAGTCCGCCCATCCCTCTCTCTCCTGTACGATATGTATTACCCTACTGTAGAAACTTAATAGGTTAGTAACACATGATCTTCCTTCCCTAAAACCAAACTGTCTTGGTGTTATCACTTCATTTTCTTCTAAATACTTTATCCATCTTTTTCTAATAATTTTCTCACAGATTTTACAAACAATACTAGTAAGTGACACAGGTCTATAATTAAGTGGATCCTCCCTATCTCCTCCCTTGAAGATTGGCACAATACTTGCTCTTTTTCCAATCTTTAGGTAACTGTCCATTTTCAAGCGAGGTCTTGATGATGACATAAACTGGCCACACTAACTGGTCGGCACATTCCTTCAGGATCCATCCAGCCACACCATCTGGTCCCATTGCTTTTCTCACATCCAAATCCTTCATCAGCTGTAGCACCTCATTCATGTCAACTGTAATTTCGGCCATTCCCGTCAGCCTGGGTTCCATTTCGGGCTCCCTAAATTCGTCTTCCAGTACATAAACTGACTGCAGCTTGTTGTTCATTATTTCACACAAGTCTTTTTCTCTTTCGTATGTTTCATCTCTATCCCTCAGTCGTATTATACTGTCCTTAACTTTCATTTTGCCATTTACAAACCTATAAAATAGTTTTGGCTCTTTTTTACAGTTAGATACAATATCTGTTTCGTATTTCCTTTCCTCTTCTCTCCGTACCCTTACATATTCATTTCTTACCTGCTTGTACTCCTCCCAAGCCCTTTCACTATACCTTCTTCTCACTTTATTCCATGCTTTTCTTCTTGCCTCTTGTGCTATCCTACATCTGTTGTTAAACCATTCTTTCTTCCTTTCCATAGCTGCAGAAAATTTTGGGACATACTTAGTAACTCCTGTTTTATATACTTCTGTCAAAAACTCATATTTCTCATCAACATGCGTGATCATATTCATTTTACTCCATTCTACATTTTGGAAAAAGTTCCTCAGGGAAGCAAAGTCTGCCTTCCCATAATTGTATCTATTTTCTCTATGTTTTTCATCTTTTTCTCCTTCCCTTACTCCTACCACGTCCATCTCAATTACCAGATGATCACTTTTACCAAAGGGGCATTGGTAGGTTATGTTCCTCACATCATTTGGGTCCTTTGTGAATTCTAGGTCGAGCCTGGATGGTTCGTTGTCACCCCTAATTCTTGTGTTTTCTTTGATCAATTGGGTTAACTGTTTTCCATCACCAATTCCATTAATTTATTTCTCATTGTTTCCAGCATCCATACTTTCCCAATCAACTTCTCTACAGTTAAAATCTCCCATTAATATTATTCTATTTCTTCGTTCAGTTAACATTTTTAGCCTAATACTGTAATGGATTCTCTTATTAACTGTTCATAATCTTCCTTTGTCCATGCCCTAGTTTTGGGGGGCATATAGAAAACTATTACATCCATTTTTTCTCCCTAACTATCCTCTATTACAACTCCCAAAAGTTCAGCCATGGTATTTTCAATTTCTATATTCTTTGCTCTTAGGTCATTACGGGTTAATATCACTATACATCCCCCAAATTTACCTTCTCTGTCCTTCCTCCAAGTCTTATAATTGTTCCAGCCAAATAATTTTGTATCATCTCGGAGCAATTTAGTCTCTACCAAGCAAACAGTTTCAGGTTTATTTTCATTTAAATAATCTCCAATTTCCCCTTTCTTAGATATTAACCCATCTACATTACTGTACATGATACTTAGATTTGCTGCACTGTTTTTATCTTTACTCGTTCTTCTCTTTTTCATATTCATATCCATCCCCTTTGTTTCCTTCACATCTAGTTCTTCACATACCACTTCCTTGCTTTCATATCCATCACTCTCCAAAAAAAAGTTTTACGTTCTTCCTCTGTTCTCCTGTCATTTTTTTTTCCTTTACTTGGTCCTTCAAAGATTTTAAAACTTCTCTTTCTTCTTCATTCATATCTTTTCTTACTATAATATTTTCCATCCCTGCCTCTTTAGTTAGTTTCCAGGTCACCTTAAGTATGTCATTTACTACACCTTCTGAAGACATCTTAACCCTAATTGGTCTTGCTTCCCCTTTCTTATATGGCCCTATCCTCCTTACTTCCTCAATTTCTTTTTCCCACTTGTTTCCTTCGGGATTGATCTTGGCCAATATTTTCCTCACCTGATTCGAGTCTCTCTTGAGTCTCACAGACCTAACTTTTTCTTCCTCCTCCCTGTTTCCAAATATTACGACACATCTGTTCCTTTCTACTGTTTCTCTCACTATTTTCTCTTTTTTCTTCAATATTTTCACTACATTTTCTCCCATTTTTTTCTTGTTCATTTCCCTTTCTTCTTGAATAATTTCCCTTAAACTGACCACTTCTTTCTGTTCTTCTTCCACATGTGGCCACTTTGCCTTTTGCTCTTCTAGCACACTACTTACCTTCTCTGTTTTGTTACTGCTCTCTTCTAGTTTTCTCCTTAATTCAATATTTTCTTGTTTCAAATTCTCGATCTCCTGGTTCACTGTCTCATTGGCCTGTATCAAACTCTGTATAGTATTCTCAGTATTTTCAGGCATGCTTCTTGGTACTAGATCCTCCACTTTCTATTCTAATTCACTAATTCTCATAATCAACGTTTTGACCAAATCCATTACTTTTGTTTCACTGTTAAATCCTGTAAATTCCAGTTCCCCGATGTTTACATTGACGGCCATGTTTAAGGTCGGTTGCAGTACTAAACTGAACAGCTGTTCCCAAAATTCCTATAAAACATTCATGTATACCTACTGACAATAGTTCTTTACATTTTTGGTAGACTGTAATAACTTGCAATACTTCAAATTTTGAACAAGACTGGAGACAGGACAATTCCTGAAAACTACTTAGGGTTCGTTGAGAGGTGGTTTGGGACACGTCTTCTAGCTGTGACTGTGTGTGTGTGTGTGTGAATGAGTGAGTGAGTTAGTGAGTGAGATTGGCGAGTGAGTGTGGTGAGTGAGTGAGAGTGAGTGAGTGAGTGAAACTAGGGGGAGGGGTAGTAGGGCTGTTTGGCTTTCTTGCCTCCTTCACTGTCCTCCCACCCTCCCCCACCCCCATTTGTCTCCCTCCCCCACCCCTGCTTGATTTCCTCCCCATCCCCCCCACCCTTCCCTACTGCTGCCTAGTGCACTGTCAGTGCCTGCCTGGCTGTTTAGCTTCCCTGAAGCAGTATTGAACACTGCACATCCCACCTGCCTACCATCCCGCATGTGATGTTTGATGTGCCATTTTTAGCCATAGTATTGTTTATGAGGATAATAAAATTACCTATGGTGGTTCTGTGTCAGTCTTTGTTGATTGAGTAATGTATATGAGAGCTTGGGTTTGGGTTTGGAAAACATCTTTGTCTTTTCATCAGTATCTTATGGGGAAAATTGCTTCGATATCCGACATACTTGCTAACTGAACACTCCCACTGGTACACAACACAGCCAGATATCAGGGTATGGGTTAATATATTTTTTTCAATTTTCAATTTCCAGAAAATTGTAACTTCAAGAAACTCAAGCAGCAAAACTATGATACGTAATGATAAAAAATATTAGATGGTAAGCTGCTAGGTGCCGTCAAGAGTTTTTATGATGGCAGTGAAGCATGTGTAAGGATAAATGGGTATCTAAGTGAATGGTTCACGAAGAGTGTGGGCATGGAACAAGATTGTGTTATGTCCCCATGGTTGTTCAGTATATACAGTAGGCGCGGAAAGTATTGACGCTTTTTTGCCGACGTCATTCTTTTTCACGTTAAGTGAAGTAGGGTCAATACTACCTTCCCCTGTGATGCGAAATGAGCTGACGCTTTTTCAACGGGAGCTGGCAACCCTGCTTGATAGGTTTGGCACCACAGGAGCAGGCTCAGTAATGTTTGGGCAGCCACAGGAGGAGGATTGTCTCTGTGTGTGATGCACCACGAGGGCATGTTTTGACTCAAATAACACAGTTATTTGGTTACCTACCACATTCTCATCATGCCTAAAGTAACCACAAGCAAGGACAAACGTGTGGAAGTGATTACTTTATACAAAGCTGGCCACAAACTCCCATTTATTGCAAATCAGATGGTGTTAGACTGAGGACAGTGCAGAGACTGGTGAAGCGGTTCAAGGACAGTGGGGAGGCCATTCCTCCCACTCCACTTCCCAAACCTGGGAGACCTCGTAAGACAACCTTCAGGACCCGTCAGCTGATCTCAAGGCAAGTTAGCAAGGATCCAAGGCTAACAGCATGGGATTTAAAAGAAAAGAACCCACAGTTGCTAGCAGATGTGTCTGTCAGAAGTGTGCAGCAACTGTTGCATGACGATCTGGGCTACAGGAGTTTTTGTGCTCGTAAAAAACCACTGCTAACTGCACTTCAGAAGAAAAAGAGAGTAAATTTTTGTAAGAAATATCTTGCCTGGAGTGAGGAGCAATGGAAAACTGTGCTTTGGAGTGATGAGTCAACATTTACTGTCACTGGTACCCCTTCATCACGAGTGTACCACAAACCGGGCAGTGATCCCCTGGATCCTAAGTACACTTCCAAGTTTGTTAAATACCCAGCCTCACTCATGGCTTGGGGCTGCTTTACATATTATGGTGTTGGTGAGTTGGTAATTCTACCTGCAAATGAAAAAGTGAACCAGAACAGTTATTTGGAGCTATTATGTGATGTTTTAAGTGACTCTTGATAAAACCAGGGCAAGAGTATTTATGCAAGATTCTGCCCCTGCACATGTTGCCAAGTCAGTGAAACAGTGGCTAACAGACTGTGAGGTTCCCTTTATTCGAGATTGGCCGGGAAACAGCCCAGATATCAATCCCATTGAGAATTTATGGGCGCACATGAAGCGGCACATCATCTTTGCCTAAACTTGAGGCTGCAGTCAAGCAGCTATGGAGCAGTTTTAGTCCGTCTGTTCTGCAAAACTACGCCATCAGTCTCCCCAGACGCCTTAAGAAGATAATAAAGGTGAAGGGGAATGCCAGTAAATACTAAATTCAATGGTGAGTGTTAATTTATTTGTTTCTCCTTGCTAACCACAAGAATGTTTTCTTTTTTTAAGATGGCATCAACACTTTCCGCGCCTACTGTATATGGATGGGGTGATGAGGGAAGTAAAAACACGAATAATAGAGAGAGGAATGACATTGGTGATGAATGGTGATGGATGGAATATCTTTATTTGTTTTTTGCTGATGATGCAGTACTACTTGCAAATACCGGAAAAGAACTTGGTAGACTAGTGCAGAGTTTTGTTAATGTCTGTGAGCATCATGCCTTGAGAGTAAATATAGAAAAGAGTAAAGTGTTGGTTATTGAGCGTGAAGGTGACTCCAAGTGTGATGTTACAGTGAATGGAGAGAGACTGGAATTAGTGAGAGAGTTCAAATACCTGAGTACAGTGATAGAAAAGAGAGGAAAATGTGCAAAAGAAGTGAAAAGTAGAGTAACACAAGGAAGGAAATTAGCTGATGCAATGAAGACCTTAATATGAAACAGAGGCTTGAGTGTTGCAGCTGCACAAGGCTTACATGAAGGAGTGTTGGTGCCAACTTTAGCATGAGGATGTGAGACTATGGCGTGGCATGAAAATGAAAAGTCAAGAGTGAAAGCAGTGATGAGCCTGCTGAAGAATGTATATGGAGTAAAGAGAGTGGATAGGATACAAAATAATGTGATTCATGAAAGATGTGGAGTGAGGAAGTCTGTGCACACCAGAATCAAAGAGAGTGTACTTAGATGGTATGGTCGTGTGGAGAGAATGGATAACAATAGAGTGATGATAATGGTATATCTGAGTGAATTTGAAGGAGAGAAGAGGCAAGTTAGGCCAAGGAGAAGGTGGAGTGATATGGTGGATGAGTGTGTGAGGAACAGAGGACGTCAGTGAGGCTAGGGAACTGACAAGAGATCGAGCTGGCTGGATGAATATTGTGAGGAGAAGCACATGGTTGGGGATTTGGCACCCTCTTAATGTGACAGTGTCGGGACTGACTGTTGGATATGTTTATGCGAAGCTGTAGGGCATGGTGAATGTTTTAGACGTATCCGATAGAGCCAGGATTCCGGGGGGCTTGAATGATGAGTGAATGGAAGTGTGGCCCATTGGATTGAGCAAATTTGGCCTGTCTAGGCATTGCTACTCCTCACCCTGCCCTAGGGTGAGAAGGGAGGTCTGGATGTTGATGATGATGATTCTTAATCATATTATATGTGAAACTGTATAAGTTGGAAAATACCCAGGAGCTATAAAGTGATCGTAATGGCTGATATGAATGGAATAGTAGGCACTGGTCCTGAGGATAACACAATGGGTTTTAATGGAGTACCATGAGAAAATGATAATGGGAAGCAACTAAGGATATGTGTAATGCAAGATATGGAAAGACGGGTATCGAAGAAGATTTAATCCAGGATAGGAAGCATTTGAGAAGAGCCATCGCATGTCCAACCCCAGTTTGAATATGGGAACAGAAGGACGAAAAACGAAGATGATGAACTAAGGATATGTGTCAGGAAAGGAGGTTGTGCATTTGTAACTTGTATTTCAAACACAAAGCTCCACATAAATATACATGGTGTAGAGGGAACAGGGATCATATTGAAAGGAGCCAGATTGATTATGTGCTCTTAGAGAGGTCGATGCTGGGAATGGTTGCCAATATGAGGGCTGTGAGTGGACGATGTGGAGGTCTGTCAGATCATATATTGTGGTATGCAAGATCAAGCTGAGAGGAGTGCATTGGACCAGGAGAGAGAGGAGTAGTCAGGGAGAAAGACTGAAAGTCAAGAAGCTGAGGATAAAAGAATGGCAGATGAATACAGGACCAAAGCAGGGGAGGAGTTAGAATCAGTGAATTGATATAAAATGGATCTGGACAGCCCGTGGAATGCGTATAGGAATTACTTAGTTAGAAATGCTAAAGCGGTGTGTAAAGTGACAAGAGTAACAACAAAGAAGAAAGGTATGGCATGGTGGGATGATGAGGTTAAGAGGGCAGTGGAGGAAAAGAGGAAGAAGTGGCTAGACAGGACAGAGGTTCAGTTGAAATGATAACTGAATATATTGAGAGCAGGAAGCACATAAAGAGACTAGTGAAGAGGAAAAAGAAGGAGATAAACAATGATCTAGGAAGAAAAATGAATGCAAAGTAATCCCTCCACTATCCGACGTAATAGAGCCAAAGGCATGTCCGGACAGTGGTCTTGTCCGGATAGTGGCCCTGAAGCTCCAGCACCGGTCATTCCTGACCCTAACCTAACCTAAATCAGAAAACCACCTTGTTACCTCCCTACCGGACATGCATAGCACTTATTTAAGTCCCCTTTTACATAGATAATGCACACAAAGCATGAATTAATTGATTTTTAACCAAAAAATGATGATTTAGAGGTGAGTAAGTTGAGTAAGGCATAGGTGCTCACAACTTGCCACCATAGTGTAAGTAAGTATCGGTCATGGAAATCACTATGAAAATCACCCTTTCTCACTTTTTTATGCACTAAAATCATGAACACAAAGCATGAATTCATTTTATTTTAACCCCAAAATGATGAATCTGAGTTAAGTAAGGCATAGGTGTTCACTGAGTTGACAGCTTAGTGTAAGTTAGTATCGGACATGGCAGCCACAATGAAAATCATCTTTCTCACATTTTATGCACTAAATTATTGGATACAAAGCATCAAATACAGTAAATGATGTAAATTGTTACCAGAAAAATGGTCAATAAGAGTTAGGTATGGCAAAAGTGTTCACCAGAATACAGCATGCTGAAAGTTAGGACCGGACATGAAATTCACTGGCATTCACCTTTTTCACAGCTAGTGCACTAAAATAATGAACACAAAGCATGAATTCATTTAAATTTAACTTCAGAAAGATGAATTTGAGGTAAGTTAGGCACAGCTGTTCACTGAGTTGGCAGCTTAGTTTAGGTACCGGACATGAAAATCAATGGCATTCACCTTTTTCACAGCTGGTGCACTAAAATAATGAACACAAAGCATGAATTCATTTAATTTTAACCAAAAAGGATGAATTTGAGGTAAGTTAGGCACAGCTGTTCACTGAGCTGGCAGCTTAGTTTAGGTACCCGACATGAAAATCAATGGCATTCACCTTTTTCACAGCTGGTGCACTTCAATACTAGTGGTAACCATGCATGAAAAAATAAAATTAAAAGCAGGAAATTATGATTTACATTTATGGGAACTTTTTACCACTTTACAGCATGCTGAAAACAGGTTAGCCATGAATATCATTTTGGAAATCATCTTTCACACAAATCAGTGGCATTCACCTTTTTCACAGCGGGTGCACTTCAATACTAGTGGTAACCATGCATGAAAAAATAAACTGAAAGCAGGAAATTATGATTTCCATTTATGGGAATTTTTTACCTCTTTACAGCATGCTGAAAACAGGTTAGACATCGTTTAGTTTTGTTTTTGAAGGCTGCAACATGCTTGCATGCGTCGGCCTTTTTGGATTGGAGCGTGTAGCATTTTATGACCGGATGCCCTTCCTGATGTCTACCAATGACCCTTGGGTGGATTAGATCCTCTGACCCTACGGCCAAAGCGGAGCGCTCTAACCCACTGAGCCACGGCTGCTACATGAAAATCATTATGGAAATCATCTTTCACACAGTCTATGCATGAGATTAATTATATGGGAAGAACAAAACAGTGAATTTTGATGAAGTTAGGGTACTTACGAGAATGATGCCTCCGTCCTGATGTATAACCCGCTCGGTCATCCCAGACTCTGACAGTAAGAAGGTGCACCTGAGACACCTGCAGGAATTCATAGAATCCTTGGCACTTCCGCTGCACTTTACACTCATCAGCACTTCTCACCAGCACTTCCCACAACATTTCCTTTCCCATAATACAGTAACAATCTTGCATCACATCACTTCAGGACACTGTACATAACTGTAAATTCCCATGTGGTCTAGTAACGAGTCCTGGAGAATTTAGTCGCTGTCAGAGTCCGAGATGAGCTGACGGAGGCGGCGTAGGGGCTTCTTGGTGGGACGTGGCGATAAGCTATCCACTGCAGAGGACTCAGAAGACAGCCGCAAACTCACATCCAGTGGTGACTCCGCCGTGCCTGATGTGCTGGGCTGTGGCTCGGAGCTAGAAGGCCTGTCTTGGTGAGGTAATGGTGTGGAGCGAGGGTTGAGGACGGCGGGGATGACTGGCCTGAAAAAACTGTCAGTGGTTGATTGACGCAAGCAACAACGATTCTGACGATTAATGATGTGCTGCCTGAAAGCTCGCACTTCATCCACAAGTCCCAAGGGCCCCATCTCCCTGTCGCAGTCCAGGTGTTCTAGGTAGTTAAGGACAAACTCCACATGTTCCCGGAGTGCACTCAGCTTGGGGATGGCTACTGTAGTGACAAGCCGTGAGGAGTGTGCATCATCGTCGCTGTCCTTGTTGGAATCTTCCTGCTGGGTACTCGTACCGGCAACAGTAGATGCGATCTCGATATCAGACGTGATCTGATACCCAGGATCCCCCTCGTCGTCATCCAACCACTCACACACTTTGTCAACATCCACTTTGTCTCCACCCGCACGAAGCCTTGCATGGAAGTCATCCACGTCAAAACCTAGAAAATCGTGCACCACATCACTTCCATGAAGCATCCGAGACCAACCATTTTCTAGAGTCTTGACAGAGACTTCCATGCACTGGCCCAGTTGTAGATAGCAGACTTGAGGGTGTATCAGCGAAGGTTTTCGACAGTTTTTTGTCCTCACATGTCTGGTCCTTCCCTGCGATCGTCCTCGTCCTCGTAGACAACCATCACCTTGTCCAAAAATCTCCGTCGGTAGAGCCTCTTCGCTGCCACAGTCACTCCCTGGTCCATTGGTTGGATGAGAGCAGTCGTATTAGGTGGCAAAAACAGACACCTAATGTGGCCATTTTCAGCCACCAACTCCTTCTCAGATGGATGCGCAGGTACATTGTCTAGAATCAGGAGGGCCTTTACCTGGTCGCGTGGGATTTTTAGTGTCTCCATCTGATAACGAATGACCTCCTTGACGAAGTGTTGGTGAAACCAATCTCTGAAGATCTTGATTGTGAACCAAGCCTTCAGAGAATGATACCACATGACAGGAAGGACATCCATTAACCCAAGAAGGCACTGAGGCTGCTTTACACGTCCAACAATAATGGGCTTGAGCCGGTGCATGCTGTTAACATTGGCACAGCACAAAGCAGACACCCGTTGCTTGGAGAGCTTGGGGCCAGGTACACGCTTCTCCGTCTCCTCAGCGAGAGTGTTTATGGGAATTGAACTATAAAATAGGCCAGTTTCGTCAGAGTTGTAGACTTGACCGAGAGTGAGGCCCTCCCTGTCAATCAAGCCCTTCACCTTCTTCTGAAACTGTTCTATTCCCTCGTCGTTAGCATCCACAGCTTCGCCATGGGCATTACGGTTGGTAAGTCCGTGCCGTAACTTGAACGCGAAGAGCCAACCTTCAGATGCCTTGAAGTCTGGGGTGTCCTGTAGCCTTGCGAACTTCTCGGCAGCAGCTTTCAGTTACATTCCACATACCAACACACCAGCTGCACGTTGTTGTCGATACCAGATGAGCGTGGAACGGTCAATATCTGCATACTTAGGAGTAAACATCATCTTCCTCTCCACGTTCCGTCTGGTTTTCGAAGCGAAATCAGCTGTGTACTGCTGTAGTTTGTCTCAGGACCTCTTGATATCAAACAAAGTGGAGCGAGGGAGGTTGAATTCACGGAGGATCCGTGATATCGGCCACCTGGCGTCCACCTTCTCCAATATCTCCCGCTTCTTCTCCAGAGTCAACACCATTTTCTTCCTCTTCTCAAGTGGCGGGGCCATCATCACACACATGATGAAGAAGGTGCAGAGCCACAGCAAGCCCTGTAGGAGGTAGGGAATCACCACAAAACCAAGCACTTCAGGAGCCATGTTGAGGGCGAGCTGATGAGCCTGGAGCTGAGCGGGAAATGAGACCGTGAGAGAGGCGGGAGGCGCGAAAACACAGCTGGTCAGCACGTGCGGGAAATTCATATTGACGTGGTCCAAAAAAATCAGATTTTTTTCGGATTTTTCAAATTTGTTGGCATTTTGGGGGTCGGACAGCCTACGATGCCCAGACAGTGATGTATCTGGATAGTGGACATTCGGATAGTAGAGAGATTACTGTACTCAGAAAATAGGAAGTTACTCTGGAAAGAGGTGCGGAAATGTGGAAGTGAAAGCAGAAAGAAATGTGAAGGTGTGAAGGATGTAGGTGGTAGATTATTAACCCATGGAGATGAAGTAAGGGCCAGATGGAAAGAATATTTGGAAAACATGATTCATGGGAATAGAGAGAGCAGAGCGGCCATAAACATGATTGGTTTTGGGGGTGTGCTGAGAAAGAATGCAGTGCCAGGAAACGTGACACTCGCACAAGTGAAGAGCACTGTGAAGCGGCTGAAAAATGGGAAAGCAGCTGGGGTTGGTGAGGTGTATGCAAAGATGATTAAGTGTTGTGGAGAGAGCAGAATGAAGTGCTTGTTGGAGATATGTAAGAAAGCATGGATGAGTGAAACTGTGCTATCAGAGTGGAAAAATGCTGTGATTGTACCCCTGTACAAAAATAAAGGTGAGTGAAGTCTGTCTATCTATCTGTTGCCAGATGCCTTAATCCTGTAAGGGGTTGCCACAAACAAATCGCCTCCATGTCACCCTGTCCTCCTCCATTCCATTGCCCTGCTCCTAGCTCATACCCCCTTCTCTCATATACTTCTCCTCTCCATCCTTCCATCTCATCCTTGGCCTCCCCACCCTCTACCTCACTCACATACACTCTCCTCGTCAGTCCCTCACTCTCCATCCTCTCCACATGGCCAAACCACGTTAGTGTGTTTCTTCTAACACTTCCTATCACATCCACATCCAAACCACAATGCTCCTTCACTTCATCATTTGTCAGTCTGTCTCTCCATGTGACTCCACATGCTCCTCTCATATAACTTATTTCCACTGCTTTCACTTTTAACTCCTGTCCCTCCAACAAGGTCCAAGCTTCTTTTCCATACGTTATTGTTGGTATGACAATACCGATATGTAGTAACTTTTTCACTTCCGTGCTCACTTCCCTGTTTCTTATCACTGCTTTCAAGGAACCAGCAACCTTTCTTCCTTGTTGTACTCTTTCAAGCACGTCACCCTTTAAACTTCCATCCTTACTCATCACACTACCCAAGTACTTAAACACACTCACATTTTCCATTTCCTCCTCATCCAACCTCACTGTACAGTCACTGACTTCACTTCTACTGAAGACCATACCTTCACTCCTCCCTACATTCACCTTTAGATTCCATTTCTCACACACTTTCCCAAACTCAGCCATCAAGTCTTGCAGCTCCCCTTCGTCTTCACTTAACAACACAGTATGATCTGCAGACAACAGTACAGGGAGTTTCCAAATACTGCCCTCTCTCACTAGGGCTGCTCCACCATCCACTGCCCTACCTTGTATCTCTATTATAACCTCATCCATATACAGATTGAACAACCATGGAGACTGACACATCCTTTTTTCAATCCAACCTTCATTTGGAAAAATTCATGCAGTTCACTATCCACCTGCAATGCAGCCTTAGCACTCTCATACATGCTCTTCACGGCCTTCAACAACTTGCCATCTGCTCCATATTTTCTAAATACTTTCCACAATCCTTGTTTATCCACCCTTTCATATGCTTTCTCCAGATCCATGAAGGCAGCATACAACTTCTTTCCCTTCTCTAGAAACTTTTCCACTAAAGATCTAAGAATGAATATCTGATCTACTCAGCCTCTTCACTTCTTATAACCTCCCAGTTCTTCTTCAACTAATTCCTCAATTACTTCCCTAACTCTGTCAATAAGTATCCTACCATATACTTTTCCTGTTACACTAAAAAGACAAATGCCCCTGTGATTACCACACACTTCTTTTTCCCCTTTTCCTTTGTACAGGAGAATAATTACACCTGACTTCCAATCCTCCTGGACTCTACCTTCCTCTCAGGCCAATCTGCACGTCTTCACATCCATTCTACTACTATCTCTCCCCCATGCTTCATCATTTCACCATACACTCCATCAATTCCAGAGGCTTTCCCCATTTTAACTTCTTCATTGGTTCCACAACTTCCATTCTACTGATTTCTTCCATTCCTCTCACATCCCTCCTTCTCCCAGCCATTCCCCAGCCACTTATACTCGCAATACTTTCATTCTCTATGTACAGCAACTCCTTAAAGTGTTCTCCTCCTTCTCCACTTGTAATATTACTATTTTTATCTTTCACTCAATTCCCATATTTTTATACAGTACAGTATTCATATTATGATGTAGTGCTGCCTACTTCTTCCTTAGCCTTTATCATTCTTTTTCTGTGCCTGCCCTCTTCTCTTCCTGTTTCTCCCATCTTTCCTGTCACTTCTTATTGCTTTTCTTTCCTTTGCAGGTGGCTTTACATTGGGTGACAAGCCAAATGGTTTTCTGTAAGCCAAGAAACCATTTACAACGCTGGGTGGTAACCATTTAACCAAACCATAAGTGCTCCCTACGTGTCAACAAGTGGGTTGGTGAAGGGTTAGTGCCCCTCCCTGTAAAACAGATAACTCAGAGTCAAATGGCCACCCTTTACGGGATTATGGCGTCTGGCAATAGATAGATAGATAGATCTTTCACTCCCCAACTAACTTCTTTAGCACCGTGTGAGTGAAGTGAATGCAAGAATTATCATGGCATATGATTATTGAGTGTGGTAGGGAAGGCATATTGAAGAATTATTGTAGAGAAAGTAAAAGAGGTATCAGAAGTCCTAGTGAATGAAGAACAGGATGGCTTTAGGAGTGGCAGAGTATGTGTGGATTAAATATTTGCAGTGAGGCAGATGGTGGAGAAGACTTGTGAGAAGGACTATAAGGTGTTTATATCATTCGTGGATCTAGAGAAAGCACATGACAGAGCAGACTGAGAAGGATTGTGGAAGGTTTGCGTATGTACGGTTTTGATGATAAGCTGTTAGGTGCCGTCAAGAGTTTCTGTGATGGTAGTGAAGCATGTGTAAGGGTAAATGGGCATCTAAATGAATGGTTCACAATCGGTGTGGGCATGCGACAAGGTTCTGTGATGTCCTCATGGTTGTTCAATATATATCTGGATGAGGTAGCAGCCGTGGCTCAGTGGGTTAGAGTGCTCCGCTCTGGCCGTAGGGTCGTAGGATCAAATCCACCCAAGGGTCATTGGTAGACATCAGGAAGGGCATCCGGTCATAAAATGCTACACGCTCCAATCCAAAAAGGCCGACGCATGCAAGCATGTTGCAGCCTTCAAAAACGAAAAACGAAAAAACGAGGTGATTAGAGAATTAAAAACATGAGTAATGGAGAGGGGGATGGTGTGGGTAATGAATGGTGTTGGATGGAATACCTCAAATTTGTTGTATGCTAATGATGCAGTACTACTTGCAAATACTGGACGAGAACTTGGTAGACTAGTGCAGAGTTTTCCTGATGTATGTGAGCTTCGTGCATTGAGAGAAAATGTAGAAAAGAGTAAATTGATGGTTATTGAGAGAAGGTGACTCACAGTGCGATATTACAGTGAATGGAGAGAGACTGGAATTGGTGAGAGAGTTCAAATACCTGGGTACAGTGATAGAAAAGAGAGGAAAATGTGCAAAAGAAGTGGAAAGTAGAGTAACGCCAGGAAGGAAAACAGCTGACTCAATGAAGACCTTAATAAGAAACAGAGGCTTGAGTGTTGCAGCTGCACAAGGCTTACATGAAGGAATGTTGGTGCCAATTTTAGCATGAGGATGTGAGACTATAGTGTGGCATGAAAATGAAAAGTCAAGAGTTAGAGGAGTGGAGATTGGACTGCTGAGGAATGTATGTTGAGTACAGAGTGGATAGGATACGAAATAATGTGATTCGTGAATGATGTAGAGTGAGGAAGTCTGTGCACACCAGAATCGAAGAGTGTACTGAGGTGGTATGGTCGTGTGGAGAGAATGGATAACAATAGCATGGTGAAAAAGGTATATCTGAGCAAATTTGAAGGAGGGAGGAGGCGAGGTAGGCCAAGGAGAAGGTGGAGGATATGGTGGATGAGTGTGTGAGGAAGAAAGGTTTGAAAGTTGGTGAGGCTTGGGGACTGACATGAGATCGAGGTGGCTGGATGAATATTGTGAGGAGAAGCGCTTGATCGGGGATTTGGCACCCTTTTTTAACATGACAGTGTCCGAATAGACTCTGTCGGATACGTTTATGTGAGGCTGCAGAACGTGATGAATGTTTTTGGCATATCAGATAGAGCCAGGATTCCAAGGGCGTGAATGGTGAGCGAATGGAAGTGTGGCCCCCTGTGGCGGGGGGGACACAATCTGGCCGCACTACTACTGTGCGTCCAGGTTGTGTTAGGAAGAATTCCGCCACCGTATTCCCTGCGTGTCGTAAAAGGCGACTAAAAGGGGCAGGGTGAGGGGACTAGGGACCCCCTCCTCTGTTTTTAGGGTGGATACATAGGATACATAGGAAAGCAAACAGCAACAGACCTTTTGGTCCTTTCGAGGCTGTTTGTTACAGAGTAGACTATGACTACAAGATCTAACTCTACATGCTGAAGGATAAGGATAGTAAAGCAAGAAGGCTCCCCCCCACCTCCAAACCCTCCAGCCAAAACTGGCAAGAAAAAGTGAGAAAGACCACCATGCAGCATGGAAAAGCTGACATGGAAATTTCACAGGAAAGACTGAAAAGGAAAAACTACATTATATAATACATAATCTATAAGCTACCATTATGAATAACCTGAAAGAGAAAGTAGTAAAGTACAATGAATAATCGAATTAATAAATAATGCATGACACTATGTATGGGTACACTGAGTTGACGGGGCTTCTGCGGACGATGAGACTCTGTAGACATAACAACGTGAATACAGTAATCCCTTGGTCTCAGTTGGACTCTACGGGAATTCAAAAGAAACAGATACACATGTATATAGCTAATAATCTGCAGGAATTCAAAAGTTACCGATACACGTAAATATAGTGATCCCGTGGTCTCAGTTGGGCTCTGCAGGAAGAAACTTAAAACATTATCGCCGTGCATATATTTGCATTTAGTAAACTGATCCAGGCTCTAAAAGAGTAGAATAAATAAAAATCTATACAAGTGTTTTATTCATGAGTAAACATAGTAAGCGGGGGGTTCGACGACAAATATTTATCCAGGCGACCTTTAAAGATTAGTACTGTATTACAATTTACTACATTGGAGGGCAGTTTATTCCATATATTTACAACTCTATTGAAGAAGAAATGCTTAGCTTCATGTGAGTGGAATCGTTTGCCAATTATTTTATGCCCATTGCCTCTAGTATAATTCGAGTGATCAACTGTGAAGTATTTATTGACAGCCATGTTATTTTCTCCTTTGAATATTTTGAATACTTGAATTAAATCTCCTCGTATCCTCCGTTTAGTTAAGGTAAAGAGATTCAAGGCTTCTAAACGTTCCTCGTATGGTTTATTTCTCAATCTAGGTATCATTTTTGTCATCCTTCGCTGCACTCTTTCAAGCTTTTCCATATCCTTTTTGTAATATGGTGACCAAAACTGAACGCAGTACTCCAAGTGCGGGCGTACTAAGGAATTATACAAAGTGAGAATGATATTATCGGACTTATATTCAAATGCTCTGCCTATGGATCCAATCAATTTGTTGGCCTTTTTCACTGCTTCTGTACATTGTTTGCTTGGTTTCAAATCGTCTGTTATTATAACTCCTAAGTCTTTTTCATGGTTTACCCTATCAAGTTGGACATTATTCATGCTATAACTAGCTCTTACATTTTTACTGCCAATGTTTAGTACTTTGCATTTATTAATATTAAACTCCATCTGCCAAACTTGGGCCCAGTTAAACAGCTGATCAAGATCTCTCTGGATTGCTTGCCTTTGCAGTGCTGTATCTGCTCTGTTACCTATTTTAGTATCATCAGCAAATTTTGAAATCTTACAACACAGTCCTTCGTCAATATCATTTACATATATTAAGAAAAGAATAGGACCTAACACGGAACCCTGTGGCACTCCACTTGTAACGTTTATCCAATCTGACTCTTTTCCATTAATTACAACTCTTTGCTTTCGTCCAGACAGCCAATTTTCTACCCAACCAAGAACACTGCCACCGAAACCATGTGCCTTTAGCTTCTGAAGGAGTCTTTTGTGTGGAACTTTGTCAAAGGCCTTTTGAAAATCTAGGTAGACCACATCAACAGATTTAGTCTCATCATACATATTTAGTATATCATTGAAAAAGTCCAGCAGATTCGTGAGGCAAGAGCGATTATTACGAAAACCATGTTGTGAATCTTTGATGAGATTGTTTATTTCTAAGTGTTTCACAAACTTGTCTCTGATAATAGTTTCGAGCAATTTGCAGACCACCGATGTTAAACTAATTGGGCGGTAGTTTTCTGGTTGGGCTCTGTTGCCCTTTTTGAATATTGGGGTTACGTTGGCAAGCTTCCATTCATGTGGCACCTTACTGCTCTTAAGTGATAAGTTGAAAAGTTCAGACAAGGGTTTTGATATTTCATTCTGCAGTTCCTTCAATACACGTGGAGATATTTTGTCTGGTCCTGGTGTTTTATTCTCTTTTAATTTGTTTATTGCAAGCAGTACGTCACGATCGCTAACTGTGATGTCAGTAATTATGTTGCCCTCTTCTATAGGAATGGGGGAAACAGCGGGAATCGTATGTATATTTTCTGTTGTAAATACTGACGCGAAGAACGTATTAAGAATTTTTGCCATCGTAGTTTCATCATCAGTGTGTTCTCCATTATCTGTGATCAAGGGACCGATTGTTGGAGTTATTACCTTTTTACTTCTTATGTAACTGAAAAATTCTTTGGGATTTGATTTACTGATACTTGCAATATGTGCCTCAAGGTTTTTCTTACTGCATTTAATTAATTTTTTGGCTTTTTGTCGAAGGGCATCGTAATCATTTTTATAACTTTGACTCTTTGTGGTATTATAGTTTTTATGTGCAAGATTTTTAGCTTTCAGACAATGTTTAATGTCGGAGTTCCACCGACAGACTGTAGCATCAGTCGAACAGGGCAGTACTCCCAGGGAGGATGGAAAGCTGATGACAGGGAGAGCTGGAGCTCCTGTTTCATCAGCCCTCGGGACTTGTTCCTGACCATCCTCCTTTGCTGAACTTTTTCAGTGTCTCAGTTACACAGAGAGTAGACCAGCATGCTCTCCTATACAAGTTTCTCTAACTGTCAACACCAAACTACATACACGCTACACACTACACTTCCTTTTCAAAATTCATAATGGCGCATAAAAATCATGCCTCGGAGTCCCCAGGGGGGGGGACCATAAATGCCCCCACCATCCGCCCCTCTCCCGGTGACGACTCAAAGAGCTGCCTGGAACCACTGTCCGACTCACTCCTTCTTCATTTCTGTAACATTCGCGGCCTTTCCTCTAACTTTCACGCTGTTGAGCACCACCTCTTCTCCTCTAAACCTCACCTTCTCTTTCTCACTGAGACTCAGCTGTCTGAGGCAACTGACAGCAAACCCTTTTCTGTATCCTCCTACTTTCTCTATTCTCGTTTCAAAGCCAAAGGTGGCTGTTGCGTATACGTTCGCAACGATCTATCTTGCTCTCGTGTTCCTGAACTTGATTCTTCTGAATTCTCTGCTCTCTGGCTTCGGCTTTCCTGTCATTCTCTGACTAAATATATCTGTGCTGTTTACTTATCTCCCAATTCTACTGACTATCAAAAATTCTTTGACTATCTTACTTCTACGATGGAACACATTCTATCCATTTCTCCTTTCTCTGAAATCTCCATTCTAGGAGATTTCAATGTTCACCACCACCTTTGGCTCTCCTCTCCTTTAACTGATGCACCTGGTGAACAAGCCTACATCTTTTCTATCCTTAATGACCTAGAGCAGCTTGTACAGCACCCTAC
>JAGKTI010000706.1:64097-82124 GCA_018397915.1 Birgus latro | reverse complement strand
GGTGTGCTAAGCCGATTCCGAACTTTCTTTACCCCTGCACAGTTGTTGACCTTGTACACGGGTTTTATTCGCCCGTGTATGGAGTACAACTCTCATGTGTGGGGAGGCTCTCCATATGCAGCTCTTCTCAATAGGGTGGAGTCAAAGGCTTTTCGTCTCATTAACTCTCCTCCTCTTACTGATTCCCTTCAACCTTTGTCTCTTCGCCGCACTGTTGCATCTTTATCTCTCTTCTATCGCTACTTCAATGGTCACTGTTCCTCTGAACTGTCTGCTTGCATCCCCCCACCTCTACGACGGGCACGTAGTACCCGTCTAGCAACAAACTCTCATCCCTTTTCTGTCCAACTCTCTAATGCAAGAGTTAACCGTTACTCCCAGTCTTTTATTTATACAACTGGTCAACTCTGGAACTGTCTTCCTCTGTCTGTATATCCTACTTCCTATGATCTCCAGTCTTTCAAACTCAGTGTGTCCAGGCATCTCGAATTGAA
The DNA here is from genome assembly GCA_018397915.1 of Birgus latro. NCBI lineage: Eukaryota > Metazoa > Arthropoda > Malacostraca > Decapoda > Coenobitidae > Birgus > Birgus latro. Next base: position 81,630 of record JAGKTI010000706.1, on the reverse strand, counting down.
CGGTTCTTGAATTTGGCTCTCTTTTGTACTGTTTTTGCTTTTTCTTGGAAGGAACAGTTATGCAGGCCCATGGCCTTTGGTTCCTTCTTCCATGCATAAAAAAAAAAAAAAAAAAAAAATTAGACTGGGCAGACCTGGGTTGTCTGGACATTGCTACTCCTCACCCTTCTCTAAGGTGGGAAAGGAGGCACAGTGAAGATGGTGTTGAATGATATGAGTGGAATATCTTGCAGCTGATGTATATGCTGTAGGCAATACATGCTTGCTTGCTAATAGTGAACAGGATTTTGTAGACTGGTTCAGAGTTTTGTAAATGTTCCTGAGTAGTATCTGTTTGTGACTGAGCAGACCCATTGATCACAGGTAAGCAACTACTGTACTGTGGGGGCATTCTACAGGTACAGTACAGTACATACATACAGTGAGTATAGATAGGACTAAGAGTAATTGTTGGAACTAGACAAACCACACTCACCCAGCTGGGTTTACGACGTGAACTGCCAAGGCTCCCGGTTGCATACCACAGGAACCTTCCGATGACGTCATCACTCGTGACTTAGCAGATGTGTGCGTGCGCACACACACTAACACTCTCGTCCTCTCATCTTAATTTGACAGAAGATTCCAAGGACGAAGCTGGATGGTCTATTTGCGTCTGATACACACTATGTATCCAATACATAGACTTTTGTGTGAGTACCATCATCACCCGATACACACTATGTATCCAATACATACACTTTTGTTTAATTACTATCAAGACCCAGTCTGTGGCCACATACAGATATGTGATGTCTCTTAAAGTATTATAAACTTTCTAGTCTCGGCTGACTGCTGCACGCAGCCGCTCGGTCGAGGCACCTTTCTTGGTGAGACAATCAGCCAGTTGTTGTGATGTATCCACTCAGGATACCTCATCAATCTCCCCCAGCTCCAACATGTCCCTCAACACAGCAATATCAATGCGCAATCTCCTGTCTTCTACGCTCTTACAGGAGTAAAGGGCGTCCACCAGACTCTTGTTGTCGACGAAACACTTTATTTTGATCTTTCCACATCCAGAAACCTCACGCAATATGTTGGAGAGATATACAGCAGTTTCAGCACATTCAAGCAGCGCCAACGCCTCAGCAGATAAGGTAGATTTGATGACCCTCCTGATCTTCCTTGTCTGCCAAAATATAGGACATCTTGCCTCACTAGCATCTCGTAGGAAGATCACAAAACTTCCCTGAGATCCATTGCCTACAAGGTTGGCAAATGAGGCATCTGAAAAGCACTCTATATGACAGTCCTCGATCGGCCCCATTCTTGGAATGTATAGCTTCATGTTGTCAGTCTTCACCCTTGAGATCACCTTATTGAGTCTAAGCAAATCCGCTACGGTAGCTCGGTTGCTATTCACGCTCAACTCACACACATCAAAGGCAATATCTGGCCGAGTGTATGTGGCAATCCAATTGAGTTGTCCAATTAATGCTCGGTACTCCTTTTTCTCAGACTCGGACAGCTCCCCTGATTTTACTGCTGCACAATGTTTACTCAGCGTGACTGGTTTCAAGGATGAAGCATACTGGAATTGGTCGAGCGTTATGCTGCCATCGATGTTGGAGATGACATTGAGACCAACGTATTTGAAGGCTTTTGATTCTGAACTGCCGATGAGGAATATTTGACTCAACCGATTTATCACTTGCTGTTCAAACTCATGTGTACCAGCCCAAAGGAAGTCGTCGACGTAGATGCATACAATGCCTTCGACTTTGCCACCATTGCTCCAAGAGAACAGCGCTGAATCCAGTGATGATACTTTAGCTCCGAGACTCAACAATTGATCTTTTACGCGCAGATACCAATGCCTAGCAGCATCACAAAGGCCATAAACAGTTTTCTTTAGTCTCCATAACTTACCATTTGCATATTCAGGGGGAGGACGTAAATGAACAACTCTCTCAATGTCGTTACCTTGCAGGTAGGCAGCTTTCACGTCCATAGTGTGGCAATCCCACTGGTTGGTGGAGGCCAAAGAAAGTGCCAAACACACTGCTTCCTTTGAACAAGTAGGCGAGTCTTTTCGGAGATCCACTGTGTCTTCCTCAAATCCTCTGGCGACTAAGCGGGCCTTAACAATAGGCTTTCCATTTTTCAGTTTTTCCGTCACAACCCATCGAACCGTTATGGCACCTTGTCCAACATCATCTACTTGTTCATACACATCATTATTCTGCCAATTTGTAATTTCATTTTCCTTAGCACATAATACGGCCTCAGTTGAAAAGAACAAGCATTTCTGTGTCATCATCAACCACTTCCCATTCGCTAAGATCCTTCTCCAAATCTATACAATCAATGCTGCCATCAGAGTCCCTCTTCAGATTATAGCAGTGTTTGTACTTTCCAGTGGCTTTACCTGCCCGACTTATAATCCTTCCAGACACCAACTCTCCACTTTCTGAATGTATTCCCTTTATACGTTGACCAACAGAAACTTTGGGAAGCTGATTAATCGGAACAGAAACTGTGGGAGGCTCATCGATTGGGACCACACCATCGTCCGACTTGTCATGTGGTGGATAGTCATTCAACACTTGCGTAGGATCGTCATTAGGCTTCTCCTGGACAACATTTTTCTTCTCATCACTGCTGACATCACTTTCAACTGTAGTATCTTGCTCTGGCGCTCGCACTAGACGACATACGTGCACTCGCATGTATACACCGCCGTGTCTCACCAGAATTTGTTTCCCATCTCTACCTATTACAATTCTGGGACCGTGCCACTCATGATTGTCATTTCTTTTGTAGAAGACCATCTCCATTCCGGATGTCGTTTAGGTCACTCGAACGTACGTTGTGCCGCAGAGCCCTAGCCAAGCGTTCATCTGATTCGGTCTTTATAAACTCTTGTCTAGCTAAATGAAGAGCGTTCAAGTTGTCTCTCACAATTTTCGATGGTGATGAAGGTTCCTAGGCTGGAGGTTTATTTGCGTACACATTAGGCAGACCAAGGTTTTGACCAAAAACAAGTTGGTTAGGAGAAAAGTGTGAGTAGTTGGTGAGAGCATTTCTTGCCGATACTGCCCATGGCAAGGCCACATCCAATTCACACTGGCTATCAGCCATTATCTTCCTAACAGTATCACCAGTGACTGCATTTTGACGCTCACAGACTCCATTGCTCCAAGGACTCTCTGCAGACGTTGTCATGATCTTGATATTAAAGGCCTTTCCCAATGCTCGCATTTCCACATTATTGAATTCACAGCCATTGTCTGTAAGAATTTTTCTTGGTGTGCCAAACACAACAATCCAGCTCTGAAATATTCCTTTGATAATGGTGGGCGCACACTTATCTGCGATTACTATCGCATTACAATACCTGGTCGCCAAATCAACAAGGACTAAGAAATAATGCTTTACCCAAGCTTTTAAATCCATGGCTATGGCTTCATTAAACTTAGATGCCATGGGCAAACTGACTACGGGTCGGGGCTTGGCTTTCTTAAATCTGCAACAGACTGTACAAGCATCAGATACAGCCTTGACAGCCTGTTCCAGTTTTGAACTTGTAATTCCCGCATCTGTGATCAGTTTAATTAGTTTTGCCGATGTTGGGTGTCTAAATTGCCTATGAAGCTTCAAAGCGGTTTTTTTCTACATCACCCCCACGAGTTGCCAACATGATTGTTTCACAAAATTCATGATCTAGTCATAAGGAAATTGGAAGTAAGTGATGGCCTGAAGATGAGGACTTTAAATCAATGATAGTTCCACAAATTTTGACCTGGTAAGTTCCAAGTTGGTCAGTTCCAAGGTTAATCAACATTTTTGCTTTTTTCATGGGATGTTTACTCAACAGCAAGGGAATATTGCAGTCCACAACATCAGTCACGATGGTAGCACGCATGTTTCCAATGTAGCAGGGCAGAGTAACACGTTTGAGGGAAGAAACTGTGACACCATCAGCAAAAGTAAATGTTGAGGATGATGCTTCTTCTTTTACAGTATCACGTTCATAATCAGTGAGCTCACTTAAATAGCAATTGATCCATTCAACTCCACATACAGTTGTAGAACACCCTGTGTCTAGAAGAGCACATCCCTTAGATTCTTCTACTAGAGTCTGTGACTTACCTCTACTAGCGGCATCATCCGCATAGCCCATAAACAACAACAGATGCACTGTTTCAGAATTCTTTTCTCGACTGTAGTCGTTTTCGTATGCATCCAGACAGTCACGTGCCCAATGAAAGCTAGAATCACATACAAAACACCTCGATATCTTTCCGTCAGGCCCAAGTGGGTTCTGCCTCTTGCCGGTGGATGAGCGTTGGGGAATTCTAGCAGATACAGTTGAATATCGGCCACTACCCCGACGTCGATCACGTATTGCACCACCCCGCAACATTCTCCGTCCACGTCGAGTACCTTTAGCATAAAGCGTTTCGTCACCCTCAACTTCGTCACTCCAAAATACTGGTTCGTCTTTCACCTCCCGGGCGGACACCGATGCCTCGTTCTGCCTGCCAATTTCACCAGCAAAAATATGATTCAGGGCAGATTTCATATTTTCATATGTCACCTCAGTTATCGCGGACATCACTAGTTGTCGTTCACTGTCTGAAAGTTTGCATGCAGCTAAGAGCATAAAAGCCATCACTGAATTTGGCAGTTCCATGTCCTCCTTGGTAAATTTGAAGTAAACATGCTCAAATTCTGCCACGAACTCCCGAATGTTCATATCACTGGCTCTTCTGAAGTTATATAGCTCATAAAACGCTGCAAACTGTCAACGTTCTTTGTCCACGAGAAATAAACCGTCTAATTTTTTCAGCAGGGTCTGAACACCATCCTTCTGCTTTAAAACATCTGTTTCAATCTGTGAAGACACCACCCTCGCTCTCCCAGACAATGACAGGTGAATAGCTAAAGCTTGTTTTTCTGCTGCTAGGTCCGTTAGTTCGCACCAAATGCCAATGTCTTTTTTCCAGCTCTCATATGTAGAATCATTTTCCAGTTTTGGAGGCCACTTGGTCGAACACGACTCCATTCTCGAACCACGCTCTGCTACCAATGTTGGAACTAGACAGACCACACTCACCCGGCCGGCTTTACGACGTGAACTGCCAAGGCTCTCGCTTGCATACCACAGGAATCTTCCGATGACGTCATCACTTGTGACAGCAGATGTGTGCATGCGCACACACATTAACAGTAATGATTTTGGCAGGATGGGTGACATTATTTTTTAGGTGAATGGAGGATTTGAATTGGCAAAGTATTAATAGAAAAGAGAGGTAATAGAGTAAGAGAAGTGGACTTTAGAGGGCTGATTTTATTTATTAATTGTAGTTGTTGTTGTTGTAGCCCTTGGTTCATCCGAAACATGAACTCAGCAGACCGCAGGCTGAAGTTGCCTTCATCCTGCATCTCACTGTCCTCCTTTTGGGGAATAGAGAAGTAGTTGAGGAATGTCTGTATAACAAGGCAGTTCCATCACCCAGTTATATTGGTGCCACCAGATGAAGGCAACATTCCAGCATCTGCAGGTTCTGTAAAGGCTTTATATGAAACAAAGGACTGATAAGAGGCTACAAGATAAATTCACCAATCCCTTCAGTCAGAGGAAGTCATTTACATTATAGTACTTTATCAGCATAGAAGATCCCCTACCATTCATCCACCCTACATTCATATTGATACATAACATCTGCCACGCATCAGCTTAGTTATCCAACTGTCCATCCTTCCATGTCTTCATGCATCCATCCCAATTTTTATCCACTCATCAATCATTCCAGTCATCCATGCATCCAGCCCCATTTCTGTCCACCTTCATTCCCCTCATTTATCCATCCAGTCACCTAGTCATCCAACCCACTTCAGTCCATCCATCCATCTATCCATTGAAGGCTATATCTATCTCCTCCTGTAAAAAAAGTAATAATAATAACACAGCAATCCCTCCAAGATCTGACGTAATAGAGCCAAAGGCATGTCCGGGACTTGGGAAAATGCCCCCTGGACAGGTTCTTATGGACCCTAACCCAGCCTGACTTTGAAAACCACCTAAATAACTCCCTACTGGACATGCACAGCACCTATTTAAGACCCTATTCACACAAATAAAGGACAGAAACCATGAAATAAATGAAAAAGAACCAGAGAATGAGGAATTAGAAGTGAGTATGGAAAATATTTAGCAGTGTACGGGGTACTTAAAACTCATCCGTGGCCGTCACGATGATTAACCCACCTCCTTTAAGGTTCTGACAGTGGTGAATGTGCCCTTGAAGCACATACAGTAATCCAGTGTTGTGCTGCACTTAATCATTTGCACTGTGAAATATAATTGTTTAACAATGCACATTCTGTTCATATTTGCACCACTCCAGTTGCAGCACGCCAGTGTTTCAGTCTGCACTTAATCCTTTGCACTCTAAGTTCTAATTTCTTAACACTGTACTACACTGTAAATTCCCATGTGGTCTAGTGATGAGGTATTGCAATTTATTCACGTGGAGCTGCCATCCCAACGAGCATGTAGTCACAAGGGTAGTTAGATGGGAACTGGGAAGGGGAGGATGCAGTCGGGTCCTCTACTACACACGAAAACACAGCTGTTCATCACCGTGTGGCAAATTTTAAGTAGGAGTGAACACCTTTTTTTTTTTTAGGCCATTTTTGGCGTCCAAGAACCCGATCCCAAAATGTCCGGGACTTGGGTGTTCGAGTCTTAAAGGATTACTAACTTTTCCAATCTCCATTATACATCTAAAGGCAGTAGTAACAAATAAAAGTGTATCCAGAGTGAAGTTGTTAATGTTTAACCCTTCGGCACATGAAGATGCGATTCGCATTCTTTGGGATTTTCCCAGTCAAAACACGAAGTTGCAAATTGCATCCGAAAGCAGGAAAAAAAAAAATGCCAAAAGATAAGTTTTCCGACGATTTGCGTCAAATTTTAGTGTGTCCTAGCAGACCAGTCTAGCGTCCAAAGTAAGCACTTGGCAACCTCGGCAGCCCAGGCATGATGCAGAACGAATAGGTGTTCCACAGTTTCACCTCACCACCAGCCAGGGGAAAGGGTAGCGCTCTGTCCCTTGTCCCTTTGAACTTCCTCTATTTGCCCTGTCCCGCCCGAGGCAGAAGCTATGATTGAAATGTCGTTATTGTATAGCGTTTGTGAATACTGTATACAGTAAAACCTCGATATAACGGACTTCAATAGACCGAAATTCGCTTTAATCGGACTCAAGGAGCTACCGGACTAAACTCCTTTACAGTATATCGGAAAAAGTCCGATAAAGCCAGAAAGCAGTCCGGACTGCCTGACCACTTCAGCTATGTTCACCACAATAAGACAAGTAAAAGACATGTTTTTCAGTGCACAGTACAGTATTATTATACCATTTGATTAATGTAGTGAAGGTTTTTTTTTTTTTTTTTATGCATGGAAGAAGGAACTAAAGGCCACGGGTCTGCATGCTGTTCCTTCCAAGAAAAAGCAAAAACAGTACAAAAGAGAGCCAAATTCAAGATCCGTTCAATTCGAGATGCCTGGACACACTGCGTTTGAAAGACTAGAGATCATAGGAAGTAGGAAATACAGACAGAGGAAGACAGTTCCAGAGTTGACCAGTTGCATAAATAAAAGACTGGGAGTAACGGTTAACTCTTGCATTAGAGATTTGGACAGAAAAGGGATGAGAGTTTGTTGCTAGACGGGTACTATGTGCCCGTCGTAGAGGTAGAGGGATGCAAGCAGACAGTTCAGAGGAACAGTGACCATTGAAGTAGCGATAGAAGAGAGATAAAGATGCAACAGTGCGGCGAAGAGACAATGGTTGAAGGGAATCAGTAAAAGGAGGAGAGTTAATGAGACGAAAAGCCTTTGACTCCACCCTATTGAGAAGAGGTGCATGTGGGGAGCCTCCCCACACATGAGAGTTGTACTCCATACATGGACGAATAAAACCCGTGTACAAGGTCAACAACTGTGCAGGGGTAAAGAAAGTATGGAATCGGCTTAGCACACCTAATCTCTTGGAAGCAGATTTCACAAGAGATGTAATATGTTCTTTCCGAGACAAATCCTGAGAGAATGAAACCCCAAGCATGTTCAAGGATGATGCGGGACATAACTGTTCATTATTAAACATTAGTGGGTAGTCCTGAGGAAGATTTTGTCGGGTTGATATGTGTAAGAACTGATTTTTTGAATCATTGAAAATAACAAGATTATTTTTACCCCAATCAGAGATACGAGCCAAATCAGACATTAGGTGTGCCATAGCCTCATCCCTTTTTGTTGAAGTAACTGCTGAGATGGACGTTGCGGGAACCGAATGGAAAGGTGAAGGGTGGAATCATCAGCATATGAGTGGATAGGGTTAGATGTACAGCTTAGAAGGTCATTGATGAATAAAAGGAAGAGAGTAGGTGATAGGACAGAACCCTGAGGAACACCACTGTTGATAGGTCTAGGAGAGGAACGATGGCCGTCTACAACAGCAGCTATAGAACGACCAGAAAGGAAGCTAGAGATGAAGGCACTGATAGAAGGATAGAAACCGTAGGAGGGCAGTTTGGAAATTAAAGATTTATGCCAGACTCGATCGAAAGCCTTTGAGATGTCAAGTGCAATGACAAAGCTTTCGCCAAAGTCCCGAAGGGAGGATGACCAAGAGTCTGAAAGGTAGGTGAGAAGATCGCCAGTGGAGCGTCCCTGACGGAACCCATACTGACGATCAGAAAGAAGGTTGTGACAGGAAAGGTGCTTTAAAATTTTTCTGTTAAGAATTGACTCGAAAACTTTTGATACGCAGGATGTTAAAGCAATTGGACGATAGTTAGAGGGTTGGGAATGGTCACCCTTCTTTGGGACTGGCTGAATGAGAGCAAACTTCCAGCAAGAAGGAAAGGTACAAGTTGAGAGACAAAGGCGAAAGAGTTTACCTAGGCAGGGTGTAAGCACAGAAGCACAGTTTTTGAGGACAACTGGAGGGACTCCATCAGGACCGTATGCCTTTTTAGTATTGAGGCCAGTAATGGCAGAGAACACATCAGCTGAAGAAATTTTAATGTCAGACAATAGGAAGTCAGAGGGGGGAAGTGATAGGAGGAATAGCACCGGAATCGTCTAAGGTGGAATTGGAGGAGAAAGTCTGAGCAAAGAGATCTGCTTTATCAGTAGAAGAAATAGCTACAGAGCCATCAGAGTAGAAAAGAGGAGGGAAGGATGCTGAGGTAAAGTTGTTAGAAAGATTTTCGGCAAGGTGCCAGAAGGAGCGAGAAGAATTCGAGTTGGAGAGTTGGGAACATTTAGCACGGATTAAATTGTTTTTAGCAGAGCGAAGAACAGACTTAGCACGATTCCGGGCAGAAATATATAAAAGGTGTGATTCAGGAGTGGGTTGGCTCCAGTACCTCTTATAGGCCCTCTCCTTGTTGCGGACAGCATTAGAACAAGTGTGATTAAACCAAGGCTTTCTTGCATTAGTCAAAGGATATGAGAAAGGAATGTATGCTTCCATGCCTGAGAGAATAACCTCCGTAACGCGCAAGGCACACTCAGATGGCTCCCAGCCATGGAAGCAATAATCATTCCATGGAAAATCAAAGAAGTACTGCCTGAGGGCCTCCCAATCTGCAGCTCCAAAGTGCCACAGGCGGCGTTTCTTTTGAGGGTCCACAGGCCGTACTGGAGTGATTGGACATGTTAAGGTAATAAGATTGTGTGGTGGTGAAAACCACTGATGCAATCCGGACTAATGTCTGATATATCGGAAAAAGTCCGGATTAGCAGGGGTAAGTCCGGATGTCGCTTTTATTGGAATTTCGCATTTTTCGGACTGGCTTGGGCCCCAGTTAGTCCATTATAGTGAAGTCTTACTGTATTGTGAAGTGATTGTGTCAGTGGAACATTCTCATCATCATCAGCCGTTTGAGTGTCCACTTCAGGACCGGTCTATCCCAACCGAAGTGGGGATGATACAGCCAATGTATCTCTACCAAGTGGCTTAGGCTGTTTGGTAGAGAGTATATACAGTAGAGTGAGAAGTGCTTGTAAATGCAGTAGTAGTGGCTTTGGATGTCTGTGTGTAGTCTGTGAACCAAGTGTAACCGACCCTCTCAAGCCGACTGGGTGCAAGCATACCTTATAGTACGTGACACTGGTTCAACCACAGCACCCCACAGTACTTCCAAAGCAGTCTGTGGCTGGTAGAATGCTCCCAAAGTTTATTATCCTGGTGGGGTGTGAACCCTCGTTCTCCTTGGTATGAAAACGCACACTCTACCACTATACCTCGTACAGTAGAACCTTGATTATCCGCGAGCCAGTCAATCGGAATTGGCACTAAACCTTACAATTTAAAGAAAATTTCCAATTTCGATCAACCCGGGTAAATCCAGGACTCAACCGACATTTCATATTCACCGCTCAACCATCCCGCCTGAATGTTTTCATTCCTTCTCCACCAGAGCACATCACTGCAGTCCCCACCATTGTTTTGAGGCTTACAGTGTAAACACAGCAACACATCACAATTTTCCATAATATTTGGTGGAATATCAGCTATGGCTCCTGGTAGACCTACCAACAAGAGTACAGCCAAGTGTAAGAGAGTGGTACTGACGCTGAAACAGAAAATAGACATCTGTAAGAGACTGGAGAAAGGTGACCGCACGAGTGATTTGATACATGAGTACAATGTAGGGTCCAGTACTATTTATGACATTCGTAAGCATAAAGACAAGCTTTTGAAATATGTTACACAGTCTGATGTTGCTCAGATTCAGGAAAACAGACATACACTTAAGACAGCGAACTTTGAAGAGTTGGATACTGTGCTATACGAGTGGTTTTGGGAGAAGAGAGCGGAGGGTTGTGCCATCATTGGACCTCTCCTCATGGAAAAGGCGCGTGATTTTTATGAACAAATGGGGATAAAAGAGCTGTGTGCTTTTACCCTACGTTGGGTACATCGTTTTAAGAAATGCCACAGCATTAGGAAGCTCAAGGTTTGTGGTGAGAAAGGTCGGCTGATAAGAGTGTAGCCGAGGATTTCAAAGAGAAATTTTGTGAATTGTTAGAGGAGCACAACCTTGATCCCGAACTTTGTCACAATGCCGACGAGACTTCCCTCTTTTTTCGCATGATGCCTGAGAAAACATTGGCAGGGCCATCTGAAAAAGTAGCCCCTAGATTTAAGAAAAATAAAGAGAGAGCAACTGTCCTGCTGTGCTCCAATGCTGCTGGCACGCATGAGCTTAGCCCTCTGGTGATTGGGAAGTACAAGTCGCCCCGAGCTTTTAAGGGACTAGTTCATCTCCCTGTTGATTATGAGTCCCAAACGAGTGCTTGGATTACTAGATACTTATTCACTAATTGGTTCCACCATCATTTCGTGCCCCAAGTCAAACAACACCTAAGGGAAAGAGGATTTCCTGAGGATTCAAAGGTAATTTTGTTCCTCGATAATAGTCGAGCCCATTCTGAGGCAAAGGAGCTGGTTAACGGGAACATTATGGCTATATATCTACCCCCTAGCATCACTTCATTCATTCAACCACAGGACCAGGGCATAATCCAGGCAGTAAAATCCAGCTACAGAAAAATCTACTCCTGCAGATGTGTGAACTTCACTGGTGGTATGCTGGAATTCCAAAAAAATCTTTCAACTTGAAGGAGTGTATTTTTACCTTGGCTGATTCTTGGAAGAAAATTGCCAAGACAACTCTAGTTAAGGCATTGAGGAAAGTGTGGCCAGATATTGAAGCCATAGCTGCAACATGACGAGAGGGAGGAAGAGCCTGAGCATCAGACGATTGAAGATATAATTGCCGAAGCCCCTAGGTGCCATCTATTCTGCCAACTTGAACCTGCTGAACTACAGAAATGGCTAGATGCAGACAAGGAAACCCCAACAGAAAAAGTTCTGTCTGACCAGGAGATCATCGACAGTGTTCTTTTGCCTGAAAAGAAAGATGTCGAAGAGGTGGAGTCAAGTGATGAGGAAGAGGAGGAAGTAGTATGTTCATGGAAAGATGCAGATGAATCTTTTCAAAAGATCATCCGATTCATGGAGAGAAATCCTGCCTACACAGCTAAGGAACTGCTTCATTTTCGTAGCCATTATGATGACTTCCAAAATCGCCGTCGTGTAGCAATCAAACAGTCAGACATCAGGGACTTTTTCACGAGGGGTAAACATGCAAAAACAGCAGACATTTCACTTATATCCTCCTGTTCATTTGTGGGGTTCTCAGATTGTGATGCATTAACATCCACACCAGCAAGTACTCCAGCAAAAATGGCTGCTCCACCATTCTCCCCCATCAGGCCTCTTTGACCCTCAGCCAGCTTATCCACTCGCGTCGATAAGCCTGCATCATGCACAACTCCGCCACCCCCACCCAGCCGTCCCTCTGAATCTGAAGTGGATGATGTGATGGTGATGATGATGAGTGATCATGTACAATATATACAGTAAAAAAGGAAAAATACAGTACTAGTTCGGTAAACGTATGTTTATTATACATTATGCAGTTGTATTAGACATTTAGTAAAATTATTGCAGTAGAGGTTGAGTGGCTTATGGGTGGGTTGGGAGGTGGATTACTGCAGCCTACTGGAGCATTGATGAGTCGTGGATGTGTACACATTACACATTACTGTATTATTGTACACTGTACAGTAGGCGCGGAAAGTGTTGACACCATCTTAAAAAAAGAAAACATTCTTGTGGTTAGCAAGGAGAAACAAATAAATTAACACACCATTGAATTTAGTATTTACTGGCATTCCCCTTCACCTTTATTATCTTCTTAAGGTGTCTGGGGAGACTGATGGCATAGTTTTGCAGAACAGACGGACTAAAACTGCTCCATAGCTGCAGCCTGAAGTTTAGGCAAAGATGATGTGTCCATACTACGCAGCTGCTGCTTCATGTGCGCCCATAAATTCTCAATGGGATTGATATCTGGGCTGTTTCCGGGCCAGTCTCGAATAAAGGGAACCTCACAGTCTGTTAGCCACTGTTTCACTGACTTTGCAACATGTGCAGGGGCAGAATCTTGCATAAATACTCTTGCCTTGGTTTTATCAAAAGAGTCACTTAAAACATCACATAAGAGCTCCAAATAATTGTTCTGGTTCACTTTTTCATTTGCAGGTAGAATTACCAACCTACCAACACCATAATATGTAAAGCAGCCCCAAGCCATGAGTGAGGCTGGGTATTTAACAAACTTGGAAGTGTACTTAGGATCCAGGGGGTCACTGCCTGGTTTGCGGTACACTCGTGATGAAGGGGTACCAGTGACAGTAAATGTTGACTCATCACTCCAAAGCACAGTTTTCCATTGCTCCTCACTCCAGGCAAGATATTTCTTACAAAAATTTACTCTCTTTTTCTTCTGAAGTGCAGTTAGCAGTGGTTTTTTACAAGCACAAAAACTCCTGTAGCCCAGATCGTCATGCAACAGTTGCTGCACACTTCTGACAGACACATCTGCCAGCAACTGTGGGTTCTTTTCTTTTAAATCCCGTGCTGTTAGCCTTGGATCCTTGCTAACTTGCCTTGAGATCAGCTGACGGGTCCTGAAGGTTGTCTTACGAGGTCTCCCAGGCTTGGGAAGTGGAGTGGGAGGAATGGCCTCCCCACTGTCCTTGAACCGCTTCACCAGTCTCTGCACTGTCCTCAGTCTAACACCATCTGATTTGCAATAAATGGGAGTTTGTGGCCAGCTTTGTATAAAGTAATCACTTCCACACGTTTGTCCTTGCTTGTGGTTACTTTAGGCATGATGAGAATGTGGTAGGTAACCAAATAACTGTGTTATTTGAGTCAAAACATGCCCTCGTGGTGCATCACACACAGAGACAATCCTCCTCCTGTGGCTGCCCAGACATTACTGAGCCTGCTCCTGTGGTGCCAAACCTATCAAGCAGGGTTGCCAGCTCCCGTTGAAAAAGCGTCAGGTCATTTCGCATCACAGGGGAGGGTAGTATTGACCGTACTTCACTTAACGCGAAGAAGAATGACGTTGGCAAAAAAAACGTCAATACTTTCCGCGCCTACTGTATGCTATATGTATACACAAGTTACATTAATTTTATGTATTATTACGTTAATTATTATGTATGTGGTATTATTGCTGTATATGCAAGTCACACTACTTCTGTAGTATACGGTGTAAGACAATGGTTCTCAAACAGAGAGAGAGAGAGAGTAACCAGTAAATAGCCTATCGTAGTTATTATGAATATGCTAATAGTGCTGTAAGGATAATTACAATTTCAGTTAAGTAAATAAAATACACTGAAAGCATTAGGCCTATTTTATGTCCCTGCAACCCATCAAAATTCCTCTCGTTTGGGTCGCAACCCGTTGTTTGAGAATCACTGATGTAAGACAACAGGAAATGGTGTTAACCGATCATCCAGAAAAATTGATTTTCCGGCATTTTGAATTCCCCGTGGCTACTGGATAATTGAGGTTCTACTGTATATTATACATACAGTATATTGTTCGTAAGGCATTGGGGCCTATTATCAGTCATTAGGCCTAGGCAGGAGCCATGTTTGCCATAGCAGGGTTTGCCACTCTGCTTCACCCTGCCCCAAATGATGAGAGAGTTTTACTTATGTAGTGAAGCAAGTGTTTATATTGTGTGATAGATATAGTGCCTGGATTAGTGAAATAATTGCTCTACCTTAGCAGGCGTTACGTACAGGTATACCCCGATTTAATAATGCAATTGGTTAGGTAAAGACCCATCGTTAGGTGGGTTATCGTATATTGGGATAATTTTAACGTGTAAAGTAATGGGATGTGTGGTAAATGGTTTCCTGTTTCCTGTACACCGGGAAACCATTTACTATGCTGGGTGGTAACCATATAACCAAATTCTGGCACCTGGTGGTTTAGCGAGTAATTACGGTGCTCCAGTCGGATTGAACCACTGAAGGTTTGTATCCAAGGGGTGGTTGGGGTTTATTGCTCACGTAGTGCCGCTGAGGGGTGAGTGAGGCTGGTCACTCTCATCTTGAATGTCAAGACCAACTTGCCTAGCCCCGGGCTCCTACGCTTCTCATGGGGCAGTGTAGGATTGGATGGTGAATGAATGAATGAATTGGTAAAACAAATAAAAAAACATTGTTAAACTGGGGTTTGGCCATCATTAGGCAGGGTATGGTGGAATTTCTACTCTCCATCATTAACCCCTACACCACAGGGTTGTCGGAGGCGCGCCGGGCCATTCCCGTGGGGGTATTCGCGCTCCAACTGACTTTTTAAAAATATTTGCCAAAAATCGGTTATTAGTCCTAGAATATTATAATTACATATGCATATGGCACATACCTTCAGCTTTCTCCTGAGATGTTTTTTTTAGCACTCGTCAACTACCATAGGACTTGTGGAGACTTCTGAAGTTGGGTAACTAAGTCTCCACTTTACACTTCCCAACATCCCGTAATATGAATACCACTGCCTCATATTATCACTAGAAGCACTAATCAATGATTTCCAAGTAGTTTGAAATCCATACTCCAAAAAAAACACTGTGAAATCAATGTAAAATACGAGCGCATACGAGCCTCCCACTCGCGCTAATTCGCCGCTGGTATTCTGTCATTTCTTACTCATATACACACTCACACTTTATTATTTCTAGTACTTTATTACACATATATATCTACAGTCCTTTATCGCTTCCCACACGATGTTTAGTAGGGGTAGAGGTCACGGGGCCTTTTATAATGGGCGCAAAAGCGGCAGAAATGGAGGGGCGCGACTGCAATATTCTTACACGTTGAAAGATGAGAGTGAACTGAATGTAGTGTACGTATCTCGGTAGCCAAGAGTTGAAAATGTCAGCTGCTAATGTATATGCTAAGAAATAAGTCGTAGGAAATCTAGACAATACTTAATAAATTAGGTAGTTCCAGGTGAATATAAATGATCTCTCAGGCTTCTCCCTTCGTTTCTTATATACATTTATATTACGATAATAGCTCATACGGCACATTTAACAGGGAAAAAAAGCCGGGGAAATTAGTGAACGAGTGCAGGTTGGATGTTGCCATGTGATAATTAGCCAATTCCAGGTGTATGGCACTATCAGTTACCTTATTTTTATATATATCTGTATTATTTGGTATAAGAATAGGGCATAGGGTTCATTTCAATGGATGAATTAGTGGAAAAATCCGGGGAAGATTTGCATAGCGCAAAGCAGCTCAGCAGACGACACAAGAGGGTAATGGAGGGGAGGTAGGGAGGGGAGTCTTGAATGGGGGAAAATGGCTAAATTGTCAACAATGGATGGGAGTACTGATGACATTAGCAGCTCTGACTATTGTTGGACATTGGCAGTGCTGATAGATGATACAAGTCACCACCTGAAACCCCGGGCGAATTCAAAACAACACAAAATCACAAAAGTGACGCCCCACGGTGTGATCCATTGCACCCGAGTGTCACGAAAGTGACGACCTGTGGTTAAGGGGTTAATCCTTTGCACTCTGAATTCTAATTTCCTAATATTGCACAACACTGTAAATTCCCATGTGGTCTAGTGGCAAGGTATTGCGGTTTATTCACTGTTTATTCATACAAACGAGCATGTGGCGCAGCCATGGCTACTGGGGAGGGGAGGATGCATGGGCATTCTACAGTGCGCCAAAATACAGCTGTTTGTCACCTCACATCAGATTCAAAGTATGGATGAACACATACCGTTTTTTTGTGTGTGTATGTGTGCAAGGACCCGAGCCCAAAATGTCCATGACTTGGGGTGTCTGGGACTTGGGCATCCAGGCCTCAAAGGGATTACTGTATTAGGTTTTCCTACTATCTCCACTGATTCTCTTAGCACTTTTGTTAGTCTGTCATTCAGCTCATCATTGTCACATTCAGCATTACTTATAGCCTGAAATAGAGAAGGTTTGGAGCCAGCTGATCCAGTGTTTGGCCCTTGGCCTTTGATTGACGCTGCTACTGTGAGTCAGGCAATTGGCAGGATGCAGGTGGGGAAGGCGGCAGGTGTGTCTGGGTTGACTGCCGAAATGTTGAAGGCCTCAGGAGATACTGGGGTGAGGTTAGTCACTGACCTGATAAATAGGATTATATATGAGTTTGTTGTCCCAGATGATTGGCTGAAGAGTGTAATTGTAAATTTGTACAAAGGAAAGGGTGATGCCCTGGAAAGGGGAAATTACAGAGGTATAAAGCTCTTAGATCAGATAATGAAAGTAATGGAGAGAGTTCTAGATGGTATGATTAGAGAAAGAGTGAATATCGATGAGATGCAGTTTGGGTTTATGCCAGGCAGGGGGACCACTGATGCCATATTCATTGTTTGACAGCTTCAGGAAAAATATATTGGAAAGAAAAGGGAATTGTATTTTGTTTTTGTTGATTTGGAAAAGGCCTTTGACAGAGTCCCTAGAGAGGTGGTGAAGTGGGCAATGAGAAAGCTAGGGTTGGAAGAGTGGCTGGTTAGGGTGGTTATGGCCATGTAC
>JAGKTI010000706.1:25580-44266 GCA_018397915.1 Birgus latro | reverse complement strand
CCACATGCAGCTCTTCTCAATAGGGTGGAGTCAAAGGCTTTTCGTCTCATTAACTCTCCTCCTCTTACTGATTCCCTTCAACCATTGTCTCTTCGCCGCACTGTTGCATCTTTATCTCTCTTCTATCGCTACTTCAATGGTCACTGTTCCTCTGAACTGTCTGCTTGCATCCCTCCACTTCTACGACGGGCACGTAGTACCCGTCTAGCAACAAACTCTCATCCCTTTTCTGTCCAACTCTCTAATGCAAGAGTTAACCGTTACTCCCAGTCTTTTATTTATGCAACTGGTCAACTCTGGAACTGTCTTCCTCTGTCTGTATTTCCTACTTCCTATGATCTCCAGTCTTTCAAACGCAGTGTGTCCAGGCATCTCGAATTGAACGGATCTTGAATTTGGCTCTCTTTTGTACTGTTTTTGCTTTTTCTTGGAAGGAACAGCATGCAGGCCCATGGCCTTTGGTTCCTTCTTCCATGCGTTAAAAAAAAAAAAAAAAAACTGAAATGACATTAGAACTGTTATAAAGAGCTGCAACACCAAAAATCCTTACCAGAAATAAAGTAAACATTGGCATGAGTGGCAGGTGAAGGTGTGTTGAGGGTGGATGGGTTAGTTACTAGGTGACTTGGGCCTCTCTGGGGAAGTCCTATCACCTAAGCCGAAGCCCTCGAAGTCGAATTCATGCTCTTGCAGCCACATTCTCTGTCACATTAAAAAAACGTGTAATCTTGGCTTGTCTCTGCTCCAGTAGGTTTCTGTTGTAGACTTCCATCAATTGAGACAGATCATTCAAGGTGGATAGGATCTGGGTAGCCTCAGGCATACTCCCGGTGTATGTCTCGAAGGTTGTTGCCATGTCGGTTATGGTGGACAGGCTGTGGGACAATTTGTGAGTGGCCATCTTCTGTGCAGTGTGCTCTGGCCTTTCATTGTCTTCACTAGAGTTCATCTCTTCCTCTTTTATGTCATCCACACCTGAGTCTAGGTCGTAGTGTGTCAAGTATTGTCTTACAGCCATTTTGTCCACCTTCTGTGTTTATGCTTGTGTGTCTGATCGCTTCCACAGTTGCCGCCAGAGTGTCATCTTTCCTCTGCCGCTCACCTTCCATAGTCAGGTGGGGGAAAAGTCTCTTCCACCCATGTGTTATAGTGGCTGGGGAAATTTTTTTCCAGTATTCGACCCTGATATCCACAGTATTTTTTTATGTTGAAGTCCTTCCAAAACTGACTTACTGTCTTGCCAGGTCGAAAATGGGCAGGTGGTGGTGGGGGTGTGGTTATGCCAGGAGGCTGGTCTGGCCTTGAGGACGGGCCCAGTCTGGGCTCCTCTAGACTGCTTTGTGACTGTTCTGGCCTGGGAGACAGTGCTGCGGGTGTGTGGTGTTGGTCGTCGCTGCTGTCAGAATCTTCCTCCTCTTCCTGAATCTGCTGCAAAATTCCACTGTCACTTGTCTCTTGCTTGAGTCTGGCATGCACCGTAGAGTAGAACATATTCTTAACATTGGCGATGATCTCTTGGTCTAGTGGTTGGAGTTTTAAAGTTGTGTTGGGTGGTAAGAAAACATCCTGGATGTCTGGGTGATGGTCGACAAGATATCTGGCATGTGACCTTGCATTATCCATAAAAAGGACAACCTTAAATGCCAGATTCATTTTCCTGCATTGCATCTGTGCGTCGGGAAGGAAGTACCGGTCAAACCACTTGTGTGACAAACTCTCCACCACGTAACCTATCGGTGTGACCTCCCAGTAAACATTTAGGTTGTTCATGTTACAGTGTTGGTAGGGCTGTGGTTTATGGAAGTTGTGTTTTATTAGTGGTTTCATCTTGTGTGAGCCGGAAGCATTGCAGGTAAGTAAGACGCTCAGCCTCTCTCTATTCATCTTTGTGCTGACTGCCTGTCTCTGTCCCTTCGTCACATATGTGAATCTTGCTGACCGCTTCCAGAAGAAACCTGTTTCATCACATTTATACACCTGGTGCCATGAATACCCACTCTCCTCAATAATCTTACGTGCCTTCTCTGGAAACCTTGCAGTCGCATCAACGTCAGCAGATGCAGTCTCACCATGGTATGTGGCGCACCTCATCTCAAACCTTTTCTTAAACCTGAAGAGCCACCCTGACGAAGCTTTGAACACAGGTGGCGGGTTTATATTCTTCTTGCGGCAAACTGCTCGGTATATCCTAATTGCCTTGTCCTTGATTGTCCTGGTAGAGATGCTCACACCCACCCGGCTCCTGCTGTCGAGCCAGCGGACAAGGTATCCCTCTGTTCTGGCCATTACACGTCTTATCACAGACGATCTCACAATCACAGTCTTGTTGGATGGGAAGAACTTGGTCCGGATCGTAACCTTAGGAAAATTATTAGCATAAATACACATGCATGCAAAGCAGCCTAAAATCTACTGTACACAGAAAAAATATTTTAAGGCAACACTTAAACAGCAAACTCTTAAGGATGAACAGTAAACTCTTCATTTGGTGAATATTGATGCATTAAAAAACCATGGCACAAATAAAGGTTGAGGGGAAAAAAACACACACACATTTACTTTATTGTTATTTTACGTGCACTCACCTGCATGTTGAGAGGTTCCTTGTTCTTCCTTAGGGGTATATAATGCAATGTAACAGTAACCATCGTTAGTGATTTTCATTACAATACTGTACTGTATATTCTTCCCCTGAATTGTTCAAACTAACACTTGGTTGGTTAACTCTAAAAACTAACTCCATTAGGTGGGTATTGATACAGTAGAAATCAGTGGCACAAATAAAGATTAAGGGGAAAAAAACAGACTCATTTACTTTATTGTTATTTTACGTGCTTCCACCTTCCTGTTGAGAGGTTCCTTGTTCTTCCTTAGGGGTATATAATGCAACGTAACAGTAACCAACATTACCGATTTTCATTACAATACTGTATATTCTTCCCCTGAATTGTTCTAACTAACACTTGGTTGGTTAACTCTAAAAACTAACTCCATGAGTTTTTTTTTAATTTTTTTTTTTAATGTGTGTCCGACTCTGGGCATAGGCTTCACAGCCTGCTGTCAAGGCCCAGCAGCCCTCCTACATACCAACACCTCTACATGTCACCATTTCGGCGCTAACACCCACCGTCCATATTGAATACATGCCAGGGCTGTCTCATACAGGACTGGTGTATTGGTATTAGTGGGGATATTTTTACGACATGTCGGCGGGTCTTCTGGTAGATCAGTAAAGCCTGATTTAATGAAATTCGAATCCTTAAACTGTTCCCTGCCCCAGTGAGGATTCGAACCTGGGTCCGTCGGGACTGCAAGCCACCTCTCTACCGAGGTGGATATTGATACAGTAAAAAACAGTGGCACAAATAAAGAAGATTAGGAGAAATACACTGAGGTGGTTTGGGAGAGAATGAAGAATGAAACTCTGACTAAGAGGATGTATGCAGGTGGGGTAGAGGGAGGGGAAGGCCGAGAATGAGGTGGAGGGATGGAGTTGAGAGGTATATGAGGGAGAGGGGAGTGAGCTGGAGGGAGGGTAGGCAAATGGTGGGTGACAGAGCGACTTGGAGGCATTTTGTCTGCGGCCACCCTTTGCGGGATTAGGGCGTCTGGCTATAGATTGATAGATAGACAATAAAGGTTAAGGGGAAAAAACACAAACACATTTACTTTATTGTTATTTTACGTGCACTCACCTGCTTTTTGAGAGTTGCCTTGTTTTTTCTGAGTGTCTTTATGGTGCTATCAGGAGCCCCAGTCAGGCAACGTATCTCAGGGGCTGTCAACCCCTCCTCAGTGAGCTGCAAAATCCTCTGCTTGTTGGTCGCTGAGTACCGGCAATGCCTCTTGCCAACCCTGTACGGCCACTTCTTCTTAGGCTCTGGCGGTGGCTGTGCAACATCTACCTCAGCTCGTCGCTTCGCGCGTTCTACCTCACTGGCGTGCTGCATCTCAGACGTCTAGAAGTGGGCCAGGAAATCACGAGCCGTGAGGCGAGGACAGCACAAAAAACACAATAGCACTTGGGTCTGTAGTACCGCCGCTGTATCAGTAGAGGGCAGGATGGTCACAAGATGGCCGCCAACAAATGAGCATCGGTATGCGTCGTCTGCTGAGTGTCAGCTGCCGGCTGGAATCGTCAACGAATATTGGGAAAATGTGACGAAGTTTGCGACGTGTCAGAAACTCTTTTCTATCGCGAAAAATGAAGTGTCGAAGTAAAATGCGTTGAAATACGAGGACTTAATGTAGATTCTTTTACCTTAAGTTCCTGTAGCCCATAGCCCCACTTTGTAAAGATCATCATACCCTAGTATTAATCTCTTGTTACAACTCAGTATTCAAGATGGAGAGGTGGCAATTTTAGGCCAAGTTAGAGTAAAAATTGTATAGTTTCAGACTCATGCATTAACAAAAGATGGGCAATAACACACTACGACATCCTTTTGCATCCTCACAAGGCTAAGTAGTGGGGGGAGGAAGTTCTGGAAGTAGTTGCTTCATCTAACATTGAGAGGGCTCTCCCTCCATCCCAAGGGGTCGTTGTATGCAGTATCTGATAGGAGTGTAATGCTGTATGGTAGTGAAACCTGAGCAATAAAGGAATAAGATATTAATTGATTCAGATGTACAGAAATGGTAGTGATTAGTTGGATGTGTAGTGCATCCTTGAATGTGAGATCTGTTAGGGGGGAGGGCTATAATTGTAACTGAAGAGTTGAGAGGAAGATGGGACTTGAATGTATTGGTGTTGTGATAAGGAGGGGTAAATTAAGATGGTTTGGGCATGTGGTGAGGATGGAGAGTGACAGTAGAGCGTGGAAGTTGAGAGGTGTGATTGTAGATGGTAGGGTTGTCAGAGGCAGACCAGAAAAGACTTGGGGTGATGTCATAGAGGGATATGAGACCGAATAGAGAGGTTTGCAGAGATGGAGCAGCATGGAGAGTCGCCATTAGGTGACCAAGGTTGACATATGGTAGCATGTTGGAGCCTTCGTAAGCTAAACAAAGCTAACACTCAGACCTCTGTATAGTATCAAGGCCTTCATAGCACCAGTCATATTTCTTTCTTGAACCACTTGGCTTTCTATTTCCTTTTTATACTTAACTCACTTTTCTCTTACTGCACTGAGGCACTTAACTCCCACACCAGTTAATCTGTCTCCATTCATTCACCAGTATATCCCACTGAGCCACCTTCTGTCTTAATAGCCATCACTTTTCTATGCATTTACTCTGAAAACAAAAAATTCACAGATAGTCATGGCACTGAACCAGTCTGCAAAACTACCATTCACAATTAGCAAGCAGCAGCATCACACATCAATTTTGAGATATTCACCCATCACCATTAATAACCATCCTCATCCCTCTCTCCACAACTCCTGTTTTAACCTCTCTGATCCTCATCCTTACAGACACAATCTGGTTGCACTAGCGGGTGGTACTACTACTCTGCAGCCAGGGTGTGTTAGGAAGAATTCTGTCACCGTATTCCCTGCGTGTTGTAAAAGGCGACTAAAAGGGGTGGGGTGAGGGGACTAGGGACCCCATCCTGTTTTTTAGTTCCTAGAAAGGAATGGGGGATTAAGTTATTCATGTACCCTGAAGATTGTGTCTGTGAATGTCCGTGGATGTAGTACGATTGAGGCTAAAAGGGAGGAGATTGGGAGAATGTTTGTGAGGAGAAAGAAAGTTGGATATGTTAGCTTTGAGTGAAACAAAGATGAGAGGGAAAGGTGTGTCTAAGTTTGGAAGTGTGAATGGAAGATTGTCAAGTGCTGATGGTGGAAGGGCAAGTGAAGGTGTGGCCTTGTTAGTGAGCCCGGAAGTACAGCAGTGTGTTGTTGAATGGAAGGTGTCATTGAGACTGATGTGGGTTTCGTTTTCGTTTTTGAAGGCTCCAGCATGCTTGCATGCGTCGGCCTTGGTCACCTAATGGCGGCTCTCCACGCTGCTCGATCCCTGGCAGCCTCCCTGTTCAGTCCCTTAACCCTTAAGTCACACTTAATGACCTCGTCCCATGTCTTTCTCGGTCTACCCCTCCCAACCCCTCCCCCAATATTAACACCTCTCACTCTCTGTACCCAATTATCATCCACTGTCCTCTCCACATGTCCAAACCACCTCAGCCTGCCTCTCCTCATCACAACACCAATACACTCCAGTCCCATCCTACCTCTCAACTCTTCCATCGTAAACCCAGCCCCCCCAGGCCTTGCATGCAGGGACGCACTGCACATCCACCTAATCATTGTCATTTCTGTACGTTTAAGCCTCTGAATATCCTCTTCCTTTCGGACGTGAGTTGTGGGTACAGTAAGACCTCACTATAATGGACTAATTGGGGCCCAAGCCAGTCCAAAAAATGTGAAATTCCAATAAAAGCAACATCCGGACTTACCCCTGCCAATCCGGACTTTTTCCGATATATCAGACATTAGTCCGGATTGCATTAGTGGTTTTCACCACCATTGCATTATTGTACTGTGTTATACCTTCACTACATTAATCAAATGGTATAATAATACTGTACTGTACACTGAAAAACATGTCTTTTACTTGTCTTATTGTGGTGAACATAGCTGAAGTGGTCAGGCTTTCTGGCTTTATCGGACTTTTTCCGATATATAGGAGTTTAGTCCGGTAGCTCCTCGAGTCCGATAAAAGCGAATTTCGGTCTATTGAAGTCCGTTATATCGAGGTTTTACTGTATTTATGAGTGCATACGGGCCTGGTAGTGAAAGGGATGAAGAAGAGAGGGAGTCTTTCTGGAATGATGTTGATGAATGTCTGTAGAGTTTTGGAGCAAATGTGAATGTGGTAGTGATAGGAGATCTGAATGCTAGAGTGGGAAATGTAGCAGTTGAAGGTGTAGTTGGTATGGATGGTGTGCCTGGAAGAAATGAAAATGGGGAACAAATGATAGGAATGTGCATTGAGCGTGAGATGGTGATTGGAAATACCTTGTTTTGAGAAGAAAGATATATATAAGTATACGTGGGTGAGACAGGAGGGTGGAAGGGTTGTTGATAGAGTATTGATGGACTATGTGGTTATGTCCAAGAATGTAATAGGAAGATTGTTGGATCTGAATGTTTTGAGAGGGGAGGGTGGAGGTATGTCTGACCACTACCTGAGGGAGGGAAAGTTGAGAGCAGGCAAGAGATGGGTGAGAGCTAGGAGAGTTAGGTGTGGCAGGGAGTTTTTGAAAGTGAGTGAGCTAGATAAAAGAGAGATGATTATAGAGTATCAGGAGAAATTGAGAGATGAGTGGAGTGCAGTGAAAGACCAGGAGA
This sequence comes from Birgus latro, assembly GCA_018397915.1. NCBI lineage: Eukaryota > Metazoa > Arthropoda > Malacostraca > Decapoda > Coenobitidae > Birgus > Birgus latro. Next base: position 36,968 of record JAGKTI010000706.1, on the reverse strand, counting down.
ATGGCAGTGTGGAGGAGGAATGGCAGTTGTTTAAGAGTGCTATGGTGGGGCATGCAGAAGAGGTGTGTGGTGCGAGATGAGTGGGTGGTGGTGTAAGAAAGGGAAATGAGTGATGGTGCGAGGAAGTAAGTATGGCTATGGCTGAGAAGAGACCTGCATATGAAGTGTGGCTGCAGAGGAAGGATGAGGTGTCATATGAGAGGTATAAGGAAAAGAAGAATAGGGCGAGAAGGGCTGTTTGTGATGCTAAAGTGGTAGCAAATGAGAGGTGGGGTAGGCGGCTGACTAAGAATTTTCAACAGAATAAGAATATGTTTTGGAAGGAGGTGAAAAGGGTGCGAAAGGGAGAGTCTGGGAAGGAAGAGCGAGTAAAAGCAGAGGGTGGAAGGATGTTAATTGAGATGGATGCAGTAAGGAAGAGATGGACAGAGTATTTTGAAAGATTGTTAAATGTAGAGGAGGAAAGGGAGGCTGAGGTTGTGGCAGATGGAAGGATGCAAGGAATAAATGTGTTGGGAGAATTGAATGATTCTTTGATCGTGATGGAGGAAGTGCAGGAGGCAGTAAAGGAGATGAAAACAGGGAAAGCTGCAGGTATGGATGGGTGTGCTGTGGAATGCCTGAAAGGTGGTGGAGCAACTATTGTTGACTTGTTAATAAGGTTGTTGAATGTGTGCTTTGTGAAAGGTATGGTGCCAGTTGACTGGGCAAGTGCTTGTGTGGTCCCATTATATAAAGGTAAGGGTGATAAGTATGAATGTACTACCTTTAGGGGAATAAGTCTGTTGAGTGTTATAGGTAAGGTGTATGGTAGAGTGTTAATTAAGAGAGTCAGAGAGGGTACAGAGGGAGTGATTGGTGATGACCAGTGTGGCTTTAGGAGAGGGAGGGGATGCGTGGATCAGGTGTTTGCTGTGAGACAGATGTGTGAAAAGGTAAGGATGTGTTTTGGGTATTCATTGACAGTTTTAAGATTGTATGGACTTGATGGTAGGTTGCTAAAAGGAGTGAGAAGGTTTTATGTAAATAGTAGAGTGTGTGTAAGAGTGGGAAATACTGAGTAATTGGTTTCATGTGAGAGTGGGGATGCAACAGGGATGTGTAATGTCACCTTGGTTGTTTAAATATTTACTTGGATGGTGTTGTAAGGGAGGTGAATGCAAGAGTGTTAGGTGGAGGTCTGAGTCTGGTGAATGTTGATGGTAGATAGTGGAATCTGAAGCAGCTGCTGTTTGCGGATGATACTACACTGGTGGCTGATTCAGAGGAGAGATTGAGACAGTTGGTAGAGGAGTTTGAAAGGGTGTGGGAAAGGAGGAAATTGAAAGTAAATGAGAATAAGAGTAGAGTGATGAAGTGTTCAAGGTTGGTAGATGGTAGGTGGATGAATATAGTTTTGAATGGTGACTTGCTTGAGGAGGAGTATTTTAAGTATTTAGGGTCACATGTAGGTGTGGATGGAAGAATAGATGGAGGAGTGAAGTTTAGACTGAATGAAGAAGGAAAGGTGCTGGGAGGAATGAAAAAATTGTTTAGATGTCATTTGCTTAGAATGGATATGTGGGAGATGGCTGATTGAGTTGAGCAGAGGGTGTTGCGAAGGTTTGGGCATATGTTGAGAATGGATAATAGGCGATTGGTGAAAAAGATAACTAGATCTGATGTGAAAGGTGTAACGCTGAGAGGAAGACAACGAATAGGATGGATGGACAGTGTTAAGAGAGCGTTGGATGCAAGAGGGTTTTCTGTCGAGCAAGGAAGAGTGGCTGTGTGTGATAGAAATGACTGGAGAGAGATTTTGAATGAATAAATGTTGATGCAGCCCTGAGGGGACATTCTCCAGCATGTCAGGGGGAAAATGAAAATGTGACTATGGACACTAGGAACAGCTATCGAGTCGATTATCACGAGAGAATCGACTCGTGAAATCAAGTGGCGATTTCACTTTTATGCTGGCTTACTTTGCCAATTCTCTGAAGTCGAGAATTTATAGACTTTCTCAACAGTACACAGCAGAGACTAAACACTCAAGAAGGCTGTATTACTGTACTGTTGGCCTCTGAGAAAGTTAGTTCACCCCTTTACATTAAAAAAATAATAATAATAAACAGGATCTTGGCTGGGCCAAACTCCTAGCTGGCGCAACGGATTTAAGAATTAATACCAGGAGCAGGCCTAAGTACCAGTCGTGATTAAAATAAGTTGTGCTAACTTGGAGTAGCAAAAGTGTACTAAATATGTGGGGAAATCAAACACGACTTACATTTAACAAAGCTCAAGAAAACAAAATATAAATTTATTAATTACATAAAAATAAATTTACGTTACATGAATCAATTCAAAATCAAGAAAGGGAAATGCACTCACTCAAGCACTCAAACTAATAACTAAATAAAGCACTGAGCTAAATAACCTTAGCCTAGGAAAAAAACAAAAGAAATACTAATCAATAGAGATGAGACCGCTGCTAATACAGTCGATCACCAGGCTGGTGGGAGCTTCGGGAATTCACGCCGTTACAGCCGAGACTTCTGAGGTCGCTAAGAAAAGAGACCCGCTCGAGCTTTACACATGGCACTACCACTCTCCTTGATTGTCACTGGGACAACTGACTGTGTTTGAGTGTCCAACGTAAGGGACGTGTGAAAGAGGCGTGGCCAACTAACGGCCAGGGAGGCAAGTGCAAAGAAATGACAGTTCGCAAATTATCGCTCAGAGGAATGCACTGTCTGTACATAAAGACAATCACTCACAAAAGAATGAAGAAAGTTTTGAGAATTTGATGCAAATATAAGTACACAAGTGGACGGTTAAGAGAATGGCAAATTCTCACAGATTTCAGACCTATTCATCGTTCTTACAAATCACTCGATGTCACGATTTACAATAAATAATTTCACGATGTAGAAAGTTCGTGACATTACACCCCTGGAAAATCAAATTTTTCCTTGGAAAAATTTAACTATATATATATATACAACCTAGTTTAGTCACACAAGATTCACACTGTGGTGTGTGTACTATCCTGCTACAGGAGAAAAGCACTGTCACCTATGAGCGTAAAAAAAACTCGTATTTACGTTAAGAGAAGCAAGCTTGAGGGAAAAACTCTGTGACGACAGTGAAAAATCCTGTACTCAGGTCAAACCGAGCGAAAGTTTGCTACATTTACATTGACAACTAATTGTTATGTAGCGTGGTGTATGTGATACGCGGTGTAGGTGTAACAGTTGTAATGTAACTGTACCTACGTGTAAAGCAATAATGATACAAATTAATGCAATAATAAAGATGACGAGGGCAGAGGAGAAGAGGTGGCAGCGTGCAGCAGAGACGGTTAATGGACCTGCACATCAAAACTGCTTCACCCACCAACTGTACCTGTGGAATGATTCAAGGTGGAGCATCAATAGTGTCAGTGTGAAAATTTGTATTAAATTACAATTACCATCCACCCAGCACTCAATCCATATACAATAGAAAGTACACTTTAGCTGAAAATCAATTGACAGCAAGTTTCGTGCATTTGAGGTCGCCATTATTTTCTTAATACTTTTTTTTTTTTTATGTGTCCAACTCTGGGCATAGGCTTTACAGCCTGCTATCAAGGTCCAGCCGTCCTCCTACATACTACATGTCACCACTTCGGCACTAACACCCACCGTCCATATTGAATACATGCTAGGGCTGTCTCATACAGGACTGGTGTATTGGTATTAGCGGGGTTATTTTTACGACATGTCGGCGGGTCTTCTGGTAGATCAGGCAACTTGCCCTTTATAACCTATACTTACGGCTAATAAAGGGCTCGTTGTCGGTGTCCTCTGTTGGGATCGCCGTGACTGCCCGTTTGTCCTCGGTGTCCTCGGTTGGGATCGCCATGACTGCACACTTTTAGCTATACTTACAGTTAACAAAGGGCTCGGCATCGGTGTCCGCTGTTGGGATCTTCGCAGCTGCCCGTTCGTCATCGACGTCCATGGTTGGGATCGCCGTGACTGCGCACTTATAACTATACACTTATTGCTACAAAGGGCTCGTCAGCGGTTGGGATCACCACGACTGCCCGTTTGTCATCGGTGTCCATGGTTGGGATCTCCGTGATTATGCACTTATAACTAATAAAGGTAAGTCGAGAATCCCTATGCAGACTTGGGCAGGTCACATTTTAACACCCTGCGTGGGTGTGAACACTCATGTGGATTTTGTGTATTCTCCGGGAATCCTCAGAGAGGCCCACAGCTCGAGACACACCACAAGGTAATTCAGACACAGCCTCAGATTGTCTCTGCGGGGGTCTCGCACTTCCCCCTTAACCTACGGTACATACAGTATGTACAATCCGTACACTTACAACTAATAAGGGCTCGTCGTCGGTGTACGTGGTCGGGATCGCCGTGACTGTGGGCTTATAATCTACGGTACATATGTATGTACAGACCCTAGACATATTGTGTCCTGTAGGGCCAACATGCGAGACGTTAGGTCTGCACCCACATTACCACTTCCCTCTCTCTCACACGACTCAGAGATTATGGGTGTGGATTCAAACGGCACGGGAAGGAAATGTTCCTGAATGGTGGTACGTTGACACGCATTGCAGGAGCACACAAAACTATCTATTTCCTGTCCCATTCCCGGCCAGAAAAAGTCAGCACGGATACGACCTTGGGTTTTCTTTTTGCCCATATGACCTCCTGATGCTGAACAATGACCCCATTCTAATACTGTTTGGCGGTACTCCGCGGGAACGACAAACTGCAGTTGATCCTCTCCCTCGGGTGTTCGTGACTCACGGTAGAGCCATCCTTGTTTGAGAAGGAACCTGGCTCGTCCACCCCATGAATACTTGGTCACTTTACCCTTTTGTTTCTTCTGCACAACAGCAAGTGTCAGGTCAGACTCCTGTTCTTGGACAACATCTTGACTACAAATCAGATCTTGTGGCAATGCAATGGCCACCGGGGCGACACGATTTGGAGCCTTGGCCATAGCTCGTGTTACTGCAGCCGAAGTCTGAGTAGTGACATCGACGGTGCAACTAGACTTGGCACCTGGTATGTTACCTATTGTGAGGTCAAACATAGGTTCTTGCATGACAACTGCAACTGTCGAACCTGTGTAAAAGGGAGATGCTACCTGGATACGTGCCTCAGGGAACAATCTCAATGATCCGTCAATAAGCTGAGCTTGGGTCTGTCTGCCTGTATATTCTTCAGGATGAACAAGACTCTGCCTGACAGTGCAGCCTGAGGAACCATTGTCTCTTAGGACATTTACAGAAACATCTCCCACAAACTCTGGCTGAACAAGGAAGGCACCGTTACCTGTGGGAGGGCCTGTGGAGGAAGCGGCCAGCCATTGATAAGGCTGCATGGCACTCAACCCTTCAAACGTGAAAAGACTAGATGCCTTAGGGGTCGTACCTGAACTAGGTGCACGAGGAGTCGTACTTTGACTAGGTGCATGAGGGGTCGTACCCGAACTAGGTGCACGAGGAGTTGTACTCACCATCTGGGGAGCAGGAGCACTGACCGCCTGTGGAGGAGAGTTCACCATCTGAGGGGGACTAGAGAACTGTGAAGGAGGACCTGTGCTGGTGGGGACTGCACCATCGTGCGCCTGTCGGGGAATGAAGGCTGCGTTTGCCTCCTGCCTCCAATACACTGGGGCTGGTGCTGAAAAGGTTTGTCCCGCTCGTTGATTGTGTGGCTGATACTGCTGCTGGTTAGGGTACTTGTTGTACCTCTTCCAGTCAGGTTTCTGTGTATTCTGCCCCTGGTCCTTCTGCCATTTGCTTGGAACATGACCATTATTCTGAGAATGGCCTTGATGCTGGGATTCGCTCTGAGATGGCTTCCCTGACTTGGCAGTATCTGTCCTGTTCCAGGACTGCTGCTTACGAGTTTGGTACCCGTACGCAGTAAAGAAAGCATCAGCCTTTTCCACCATTTGGTTTGCATCCTTCACTTTGCACATCTTGAGCTGGGCCATAAGCTCAGCAGGCCACGACTTTTCCAGCTGTGTGCGCAGCACAAGGTCAGTTATTCCCTCTCGCGTGCTAGGAGTCTCGTCCTTCTCCATCCACTCGCCTAAGTATGCCGTGAGATGGTCAAGGAAGTGTACAGCTGTCTCCTTTTCCTGGAGACGCGCCTTCACGAACTGATTCCTAGCGCCATCAATGGTAAGACCGTATGCTTTGATAAGTGCAGTCTTTATCATCTCATACTTGAGATTATCTTCGCGAATTCTGTGGAGAGTGTCGAGGGCAGGGCCCTCAAACAGGCTAAGGAACTGAAGCCGCTTAGCTGCCTCACCCAGATCGTACAGCTGTGCCTTGTCTTCCAAACGAGCTATGAATGGCTCGATTCGTTCGCATTCCTTGTAAGAAGGAAGCTTGAGACGTGGTGTTGCTAGAACAGGTGTTGGGAGAGCACTCGTGGAGCTTGGGTTGGCTGCACCCGATGCGCCTGAAGCTTAGGTAGGAGTCTCGCTTCAGCTTCAGCACTTCAAGCTCGTGTTTGTCATGTGCCTCGTGCTCGGCGCGCTTGAGTTCACGTTCTCTTTCACGTGCTTCGCACTCGGCATGCTCGTGTTCACGTTCCTCACGCTCACGTTCTTTCTCACGTTCCTCGCGCTCACGTTCTTTCTCACGTTCCTCATGCTCTTTCTGATGTTCCTCGCTCTCACGCTCTTTCTGACATTCCTCGCACTCACGTTCTTTCTCACGTTCCTCACCCTCACGCTCTTCCTGACGTTCCTCGTATTCACGCTGTTCTTTTTCATTCTCGCGCTGTTCTTGCTCATGTTCACGCTGAATTTTCCGCTCTTTACGGGCGGCATTCTCGTGTTGCTGCTCATAATTGCAGCGCGACAGGACATAATCTCTAATTTCCTGGGGGTTAGTAAGCCCCATATCCTTGGCTTCCTGTAGGTATGTACTGGTTACCATGATGCTCAGATTGAGAGTAACTAAAGACTGAGACTGATATGCTGGCTGGTGTGCAACAGTCTACCTAACTAAGAGTGAGTGAGTGATTTCGGTAATAATTTCAAAGCTAGGAGTTTATATCCTGGAATGAGGTCGCCAGATGTCAGAGGGAAAATGAAAATGTGTCTATGGACACTAGGAATAACTGTCGAGTCGATTATCACGAGAGAATCGACTCGTGAAATCAAGTGGCGATTTCACTTTTATGCTGACTTACTTTGCCAATTCTCTGAAGTCGAGAATTTATAGACTTTCTCAACAGTACACAGCAGAGACTAAGTGCTCAAGAAGGCTGTATTACTGTACTGTTGGCCTTTGAGAAAGTTAGTTCACCCATTAACATTCAAAAAATAATAATAATAAACAGGATCTTGGCTGGGCCAAACTCCTAGCTGGCACAGTGGATTTAAGAATTAATACCAAGAGCTGGCTTAAGTACAAGTCGTGATTAATATAAGGAGTTTTGCTAACTTGGAGTAGCAGAAGTGTACTAAATATGTGGAGAAATCAAACACGACTGTTACATTTAACAAAGTTCAAGAAAACGAACTGTAAATTTATTAATTACGTGAAAATAAATTTACGTTACGTGAACCTGTTCAAAAGCAAGAAAGGGAAATGCACTCACTCAAGCACTCAAAGTAATAACTTAATAAAGCACTGAGCTAAATAACCTTAGCCTAGGAAAAAACAAAAGAAATACTAATCAATAGAGATGAGACCCCCGCTAATACAGTCGATCACCAGGCTGATGGGAGCTTCGGGAATTCACTTTGATACAGCCGAGACTTCTGAGATCGCTATGAAAAGAGACCCGCTCAAGCTTTATGCACTGCACTACCACTCTCCTTGACTGTCACTGGTACGACTGACTGTGTTTGAGTGTCCAACGTAAGGGACGTGTGAAAGAGGCGTGGCCAACTAACGGCCAGAGAGGCAAGTGCAAAGAAATGACAGTTCGGAAGTTATCGCTCAGAGGAATGCACTGTCTGTACATAAAGACAATCACTCGCGAAAGAATGACGAAAGTTTTGAAAATTTGATGCAAATATAAGTACACGAGTGGACGGTTAAGAGAATGGTGAATTGTCACGGATTTCAGAACTATTCATCGTTCCTACAAATCACTCGATGTCTCGATTTACGATACATAATTTCACGATGTAGAAAATTCGTGACTGCATTTGGTCTGATCAGCTGATTAGGTTGGGAATGGGTCCATTATGATATGGCAGGAGTAAACCAGCTCTGCTGTCGGGCCCTGCTGAGGATGTCACTGATTGCACTGTGCAGTTGACCCTCATGTGGTGTGGTGCAGTGAGGATCTGACCCTTTTCTCCTTGGGGTTTGATGCGATTGAATGTGTTTGAGCGGATGAGTAAATTGGAGTTTGTCGTCCTGTCTCGGTTACCTCCCTTTCCTTGGGGGAAGTAGCCTAGGTATAAATATAGATAGATAGTTTATATACTACACATACATACTTAACAGCCATGGGGACGTAACACACACTTTGTCTCCCTCCAGCTCTGATATTATTGTAGACAGCATATTTTTAAAGTGTCTGTGTTGGGAGTCCTATACTGTTTTTTTTATTGAGGCGAAGATGCACTTGACAGGTCGGTGATAAGTGGCTGAATGCAACATGTCCAAATAACATTTACTAACTCAAATTTCCCCCTCATATGTATGTTGTCAATTAATAATAAAGAGATCATGAAACAATGTTGCATTCAGCCAGTCATCTCCAACCTGTCAAGTGCATCCTCACCTTGATTAAAAAAAATGAGTATAGTTGATGAGAGAGCTTATCCAGGCCTGCCTATTACTTTTCAGTCTCAATTTCGTCCCAAAGCGTTGTGTTCCGAGGAGAGTAAAACGTCGCCCAGGAAGGCCACGAAAAAATGAAGCTCAAATTTCTGATGGTACACCAATAATGCCGCCAAAGGGATGGTTGCCACAGCATGAAACCGCCCTTCGAATACTTTCACGGTACAGAGACATCAATCATATCACACAACACCAGAATACAAAAAATGCTGGCCATACGATCACGCAACTGCAAGATAAAAAAATTACTAATCCCACCACCACAAAACACCAGGATGCAAAAAATACTGACTCTCCCTTTACACAACACCCAGATAAAAAAAATACCAGCCATACCATCTCACAATATCAGGATACAAAAATTGCAAACCATACTGTCTCGCAACACCAGGATACAAAAAATACCAGCCATGCTCTCTCACAACACCGGGATTCAAAAAATACTAACCTCACCATCACAAAACACCAGGATACAAAAAATGTCAGTCATACCGTCTCGCAACACCAGGATACAAAAAATACCAACCCCACCATCACACAGTACCAGCATTCAACTGAAGCCATCACAGAATTTGAAGAAGCTATGGAGATGATTATGAACCCCAATAAGGTAAGTTCTCATAAGTCAGAGGCATTTTCCAGCATATTAAAGCTTCTTCTTATAACTAACTATACTCTTTGTAATATACCATCTTGTCGATTAAACGCCTCTGAGAACGATTCCTTGATGCCACCTGCTGCTGTGGGTCTATAAAGTGTGAGAGCACTGTGTTGGATGATGTCTCCTTTTGGGTTCCAACACCCCGACACAGTGCAGTGGGGGCCTTGCTCTTAAAGGTGTTTAATTGACCTGATGGTATATTGCAAACTGTCACTCTGCCACTATACTCTTTTTTAGTCTGATGTTGCCTAGAATTGCCATCTGTCCATCTTGAATGCTGGTTTATAACAGTAGATGCTAGTCATGAAGTATACTGTAGTATTTTCCTTTCATGCCAATGAACTCTGAAATAAGCTTCAAATGGATAAAAATCTGGACTAAGTTAGGTAAAACAAATGTAGTACTGCAAATTGAGGACAGTGGCAAATGGACTTTATAGGTAGGGAGGAAACTAGTTACGCTGGACTCTGCCCACCCGCCTCTCTCTCTCTCATTATTTTTGTTACTTTTCAGTGATTTAGTGAATGAAGACTGTTTAAGACCTCAGCAGTTTAAGTCTCTTATGTGCTGAATATAGTTACTGAAAAAAGCAAAAAGTAAGGTTTTAAAAAATGGATTGATGAGGGGTAGAGGGAAGCTGAGAATGAGATTTAGGGATGAAGTGGAAAGATTAAAAGTTAAAGGAAACAGTTTAAGTTGGTTTGGCCATTTGGATAGGATTGAGAATGAGAGACTAACTAGAAGAGTGTATGTGAATGAGGGGGTGGGGGAAACCAATGATGAGATGGAAGAATGGAGTGTAGAGATATATGAGAGAAGGGGGTATCATTTGGAGGGGGACATCTAAATGGTTGAGGACAAGGTGACAAGGAGGCAGTTTGTTTATGGCTGCCTCTTATGGGATTAAGATGCTTAGCTATAGATGGGTAGGGGAAAAAAAAATAAAAATAAAATAACAAGAACATATTGTACTTTGCTTCACAGCCCAGAGATGACTCCCAAATTCATCAGCAACTCGTGGGAGCTACTCCAGACCTTCAGGAGGCCAAAAATGCATCCCCAGTTGCTATGGAAACCAATAACACTTCCTCAGTCATCATGGAAACAGAAGACAAGCCAGCTCTTATATTGCCGGCAGATCCCACACCAGTACCTACTCCGTCCACCTCATTCCTCGATTTTGAATATCCCTCTGATGAAGATGATGTGGTAAGTTTATTTATTTATCCAGGGTGGTTCACATATAATTCTACTTCTCCACCATGTTTGGTGATTACCTGTGTGCTGTGGGAACAACTCAGTCAGCTCTATCATGTCGATCTTGCATCAGTGACCAGCTCATGCTGCCCATATTGTCAGTCACGTTTTCTTGCATGGTTTCTTGTTTAATTGTAGCAGGCACTTCTACCCTCCAGAATTAACTGATTCCGACCAGACTTTGACTTAATGGCCAGCCAGTGATCTAGTTGTTTTCACAGGCTTTGGTTGTTAGGCAACTACTCATTGCCTAGCAGCAACTGAAAGAATGCTTTTTTCATACTTTTCACGTTTTGGGCTGTATAAGCAGAAAGCTTTGACTTCTTTAGGTGTAATCTTGAGGTCATTCCCTGTCGGAAATGTGCCATCCATTTTCCTCTCTCTCCTCTAGTTTTCAAGTGGCAACCCTGAAAAGATTGGCCTCAGCATCCCTAGTAACCAGTACTGGTTTTCAAAAATGCCCCCCTAGTTCCCAAGTGGCTCAATGGAATTGAATTAAACTTTGATACATATAGACAACGACTAGTACAACATCTTTTTTACATGTACAGTATGTGCTGTTTTGGCCAGGTCAGGAGTCAAAAGTCATCAAATGCAAAAATGGCGAAAATAACTAAAATCATGACTGTCGTTTCGTTTCGTTTCGTTTCGT
>JAGKTI010000705.1:82283-117785 GCA_018397915.1 Birgus latro | reverse complement strand
CCAAATATTTTTCTATGGCAAGGTATAAAATTTTTGGTTTTTGCCTAACTTCAACTTGTCATTTTGACTTTTTTTCTTTGTTGTCCTTTTTTTAACACACTGATAAAGTACAACTTTTCAGCTTTAAAATTACACCAAAACCAACATTCTAACAAGAAAAGTGTATTTACACAGAGCAAGCAAAGAAAAATATCGTGCCGTGAAGATGTGGGTCAGCGGGTGTGGCTGACTCTAGCACAGACAAAATCTACATAATCTGCCTGGCCCAGAAACCTGATAGGGTTAAAAATTTGGGTTCAGTTGTCTGAAGAAGCCAAGAAGATACTGTGCATGTATCTTTCTGCAGCCAGATATCTTAATCTTAGTGGGCGTGGCCATAAACAAATTGCATCCATGTCTTCCCTGTCCTCCACCATCAGGCTGCCCTACCTCCATCTCACACCATTCTCATACTCCACCTCATCCTTGGTCTCCCTCTCCTCTTCTCTCACTCCATTTCACTCTCACTATCCTAGTCAATCTCTCACCGTTTTATATTAACATTTTCTCATTTTCATATATTATCTACAGTATGGCTGTATATGTGCATTTTTCATTTACACGTGCTTCGTAGAAAATCTTTAAAAAAAAAAACATCTTTCTCCCATCTTTCCTGTCACTTTTTATTCTTCTTCCTTTTCAGGTGGCATTACACTTAGTAACAAACCTAATGGTTTCCTGTATGACAAGAAACCATCTACAACACTGGGTGGTAACCATATAACCAACCCATACTTGTTCCCGACGTGTTAGCAGGAGGGTTGATGGAGGGTTAGCACCCCTGCCCGTAAAACAACAAACACTAAGACAATCGACCACCCCTTAAAAGATCATGGCATCTGGCTACAGACAGACAGAGATGGTGGTGTAGAAGGATGGAATGGAAAGCTTCAGAAGCTATCAACAGAAGAGATGCAGAATGCTGGAAAGCTGTACAGATAAAACTGGTGAAGAATTGGAATTATTTAGATACTGAAAAGGTATAAGCAAAATTATAAATTTATAAGGCAAAGTATAATGTACTTTATTACAGTATTATGGGATGTATGCCACATGCTTTGGTTAGTATATCTGTTATACTGGAAATTAAAAAGGCTGTAATTGTACTTTTGTACAAAAGAATACGTAACTAAAGTGAATGCATATGCCACCAAGTGAAGATGGTTCATAAACATACAGTACAATGGCTCACAATGATGTAGTTGGCAGCAAAAGTTTGCCTAATATTTCAACCCATCTATTGTACTGCTCACTTTACTCTGCTGGCTAATATTCCTATGCTGAGAGAGACTATTTGAAATTATGAACATACCCAAATATGAAGCAGACTGGACAATATAATAAATAATTACCATTCTCACGCTGCTCGTCTTCATCACTCATCATGTCGTCCATTCCATCGTCACTCTCCATCTCCTCTCCCAGCCCTTCCTCCTCCTCTGAATCCTCCAGGTCAGACTCCTCTCCTTCTCCTGCCACCAGCACAAACGCCTGACCTCTTGACCCGCAAATGGATGGGTCTGCCTCTGTATTATGAGAAAGAGAAAAAAATATATCATAATAAGGCCGAGGGTGTCTTTTCCACATTATTTTTGCCATCTCTAGACTATTTTATTTTGCTTACATTCTTCAAACTCCAGAAGTTACATATAGCCTTATCTTAATAAATGCCTTCAGTTCAAAGGCATATCCTAAACTCATTATAACTGTCTGGAAGCAGTGAGTATTAACTGAAGGTACATCACCAAGATTTAAGTTGTTAAAACTGCATGCACAAAGGTTAAAGTATTCTCCAACTTCCTGATGGTCATTTGTGGAACACCCTTAATTGTTAAATATGGTCTGCCTCCATCCCATATTACACGATGTAGTCAGCAATGATACACAATGATCAGACATGTTTCTCCATCATGTTTCAAAAATTAATAACTTCAGGCTTGTTCACAAATTTTCACTCTCACTTTTAAAATACAGCCATCAGTGTCTATGGAACACAACGCTTACCCCTCATTACAAACTGCAGCACAATGACCAAATAATGAACACTAAATCACTTTAACTTATGCATGTAGATTTATTTAAAAATAACGCTGGTAGTCATGTAAAATTTAATTCAAGCCATGACACATACTTGACATTTTTCATTTTAAGCCAAAAATAACACTACCCTTAACTACTAAACCAGCAAAACAAGTCAAGTATCATATACACAGCTACAAACATACGGTACTTCCTTGTTCTTCAGTCTCATCTGCATTCTTTTTTTAAGTTGCCAAAAGGTGGTAGGTTTGGTGGCAACCATCATCCACCCACTTGATGTAGTGCTGCCTACTTTTTGCTTCACCTTCATCATTCATTTTCTGTGTCTGCCATCCTCACTTACTATTTCTCCCATTTTTCCTATCACTTTTTATTACTCTTCTTTTCAGGTGACTTCACATTGAGTGACAAGCCAAATGGTTACCTGTAAGTTAAGAAACCATTTACAACACAGAGTGGTAACCATATAACCAACCCATACATGTTTCCCATGTGTCAACAAATGGGTTAGCAGAGGGTTAGTGCCCTTCCCCATAAAGCAACTAACATAAAGACAAATGGCCACACCTTGTAGGATTATGACATCCGGCTACAGATAGATGGATAAAGGTTGCCAATAAATTACACACGTTTAATCAAACTTGTACAGCCCATGGGTGTCTGGGGTCATCAAGGCTATTTCCAACTCCTTAGTCTTGGGCTATCCCATTTAAATGGCTGAATAAAAATGATTTATCATTTGCCAAACTATAATACTATATAACAAACATAGTTCTGCTGATGGATTTAAATTGCACCGTTTCCTTACATTAAAGTCTTTTGCAACTTCCTACAGTATTTTGCACCAGTGGTACAGAAAAAAACAATGATTTTTTTGAAGCATGCTGTTTACTTGCAGCTGTTGCTGCTATGGCCTCGGGCTCATCTTGACATGAACTCACTGAACAGCAGGCTAAGAATGCCCTTTTTGTGCTTTTTCAGAAAGCAGGAAAGAAGTTAAGGGATGTTTGTATAACCAGGCAGCAATTATATTACGCCACCTTGTAAAGGTGTCACTCTCCAGAACCACTCCTTGCTTTTATTAGAGGATTACTGTACAATCAAACACAAATATCATGTCATGAAATTTGTGAAATCATCTGCTGAAAGGCTGAAGTTTTAGTGCGATCTGCTATGTGTCATACAAACAGTTGGCAGCACTGACATGAATTGCCATTAGCTCCTGGTGACGAGCCTGTGGATGCGAGCATGTATTTTATAATTAAGCGACTTCTATATTGTGTGTGTGTGTGTGTGTGTGTGTGTGTGTGCACATGCATGAGTGTGTGCAATTCTGGCCATAAGTGTCAGCCTGCTCTCAAGGCCCAGTAGTCACCCTACATACTCCCACATGTCACCAACACTCAAGCCTCTGTTTCTTATCAAGGCCTTCATAGCACTAGCTACTTTCCTTCCATGTGTCACTCTACTTTCCATTTTTGAACATTTTCCTCTCTTTTCTATCACTGTACCCACATATTCAGACTCTCTCACCAATTCTAGTTTCTCTCCATTCACTGTAACATCACACTGGGAGTCACTTTCTCTCTCAATAACCATCACTTTACTCTTTTCTACATTGACACTCACAGACATCCACAAAACTTGTGCTAGCCTACCAAGCTCTCGTCCGGTATTTACAAGTAGCTCTGCATCACCAGCATACAACAAATTTGTGATAATCCATCTGTCACCATTCATTACCAACGCCATCCCCCCTCTCCAATACTCATGTTTTTACTTTTCTCATCGTCCCATCCACATATATACTGTACTGAACAACCATCAGACATCACACAACCTCATCGTACACCCACACTGATTGTGAAACAATCACTTAAATGCCCATTTATACATGCCTCACTACTGTCATAAAAACTCTTGATGGCACCCACTAGCTTACCATCTACACTGTACAAGCACAAAACCTTCCACAGTCCTTCTCTGTCTACTTTGTCGTATGCTTTTTCCAGATCCACAATTGTCATAAACACCTTATAGTCCTTCTCACATGCCATCTCCATTATCTGTCTTACAGCAAATATTTGATCCACACATCCTCTGCCACTCCTAAAGCCACCCTGTTCATCATTTACTGGGACTTCTGATCTCTCTTACTTTCTCTATAATAATTCTTTCATATACCTTCCCTACACCTTTATTTTTGTACAGGGGTACAAGCACTGCCTTCTTCCATTCTACTGGCACAGTTTCACTCATCCATGCCTTCTCACAAATTTCCAACAAGCACTTCATTCTGCTCTCTCCACTACACTTAATTATCTCTACATACACCTCCTACATATATCGTTTCATTTCGTTTTTGAAGGCTCCAACATGCTTGCATGTGTCGGCCTTGGTCACCTAATGGCGGCTCTCCATGCTGCCCGATCTATGGCAGCCTCCCTGTTCAGTCCCTTAACCCTGAGGTCACAATTAATGACCTCGTCCCATGTCTTTCTCAGTCTACCCCTCACAACCCCTCCCCCAATATTAACACTTCTTGCCTTCTGCACCCAATTATCATCCCCCAAACCATCTCAGTCTACCTCTCCTCATCACAGCACTGATACACTCCAGTCCCATCCTACCTCTCAACTCTTCGATCGTAAACCCAGCCCCCCCAGGCCTTGCATGCAGGGATGCACTGCACATCCACCTAATCGTTGTCATTTCTGTACGTTTGAGCCTGCGAATATCCTCTTCCTTTACTGCCCAGATCTCACTACCATATAGCATCACACTCCTAACACATGCTGCATACAAAGACCCCTTAGCACGTAGGGAGAGTCCTCTCAATGTCAGGAGAGGTAAAAGCTCCCTGAAGTTCTTCCAACCACTTCTCATCCTAGCAACCGAGCTAGCTCCAGCCCCACCTCCAACACATAACATGTCTCTCAAATAACAAAACTCTTCCACACATTTAAGACTCACCAGCAAGTTCAATCCTTTCACACCTGACCATCTCCACCTGCTCTCCCAGACGTGCCACACACATAAAATCAGCATTATCTCGCAGTCGATCTCTAATACCACTACATCTCTTGTGCAACCATTTATCACAAACACTGCACAAGATGGAATTACTTCCCACACCTTCGTGGCAAATTGCATATGGCCAATCTTCCTCTTCTTTGACTGTACCACCACCAACCCTAGATATCATCACTTTTATTTTATCTGCATTTACCCTTAAGCCCTTGTCCCCCATTCCATCTCTCCACTTCCTAAATCTTTCCTCCATCTCCCTTTCATTCTCTGCAATCAACATCAAATCATCAGCATACATCTCCCACGGGAGTCCATTTCTGAAGTCACGTGAAAGGGCTTTAAGTACCATGATAAACAACAAGGGACTCAAAACTGACCCCTGATGCACACCAACATTCACGGAAAACTCGTCACTCAGATTTCCATTCACTCTTACCTGAGTGTGAGCACCCACATACATGGCCATAACCACCCTAACCAGCCACTCTTCCAACCCAAGCTTTCTCACTGCCCACTTCACCACCTCTCTAGAGACTCTGTCAAAGGCCCTTTCCAAATCAACAAAAACAAAATACACGTCCCTTTTCTTTCCAATATATTTTTCCTGATGCTGTCAAACAATGAATATGGCATCAGTGGTCCCCCTGCCTGGCATAAACCCATACTGCATCTCATCAATATTCACTCTTTCTCTAATCATACCCTCTAGAACTCTCTCCATTACTTTCATTATCTGATCTAAGAGCTTTATACCTCTGTAATTTCCCCTTTCCAGGGCATCACCCTTCCCTTTGTACAAATTTACAATTACACTCTTCAGCCAATCATCTGGGACAACACACTCATATATAATCATATTTATCAGGTCAGTGACTAACCTCACCCCAATATCTCCTGAGGCCTTCAACATTTCGGCAGTCAACCCAGACACACCTGCTGCCTTCCCCACCTGCATCCTGCCTATTGCCTCACTCGCAGTAGCAGCATCAATCAAAGGCCAAGGGCCAAACACTGGATCTGCTGGCTCCAAACCTACCCTGTCCCAGTCAAACTCCTCATTCAACAACCGGCTATAATGTTCTCTCCATGTATCTTTAATATCCGCACTGTTCACCACTACCCTTCCTTCATCATTCTTCACACACTGCTCACCTACAATAACCTGATTATCCCTCTTCACCTGACTGACCACCCTAAATATCAGATTTTTCCTTTCCCCATGATTTAGGTTATCAAGTAAAAGTCTCTGTGACTCAGACTTCACCCTGTATACCTCTCTTCTAGCCCTACACTTGGCAGCCAAGTATTCCTCCCTGTTACCACCCTTCTTCCATTCCAGGAAAAGCCTTCTTTTCTCCTTAACTGTGGCTTCTACACCCTCATCCCACCAACAAGTTACTTTATGTCTTGGTGGGCCTCTTGTCCAACTGCATATTGAGTCAGTAACTCTCAAGTGGTAGGTGAGGGTGCTCGCCATCCACTAACTTGATGCAGTGCTGCTCTCGGGTGTCTGCCCTTTCCTCTCCTCCATCCTTCTTTCCTTCCATCTTCTTCTGTCTTTCTTTCCTTCATTCTTTCCTCGTCCTTCTGCCTACGGGTGACTTTACACTCCCTCTTCTGTATTTCCTTCATTCTTTCCTCTTACTTCTACCTGTGGGTGACTCTACACTGAGTGACAAACTAAATGGTTTCCTGTACACCAGGAAACCATTTACTATGCTGAGTGGTATACATATAATCAAATTTTGGCACCTGGTGGTTTAGTGGGTAATTACGGCACTCCAGTTGGATTGAGCCGGTGAAGGTTCACATCCAAGGGGAGGTTGGTGTTCACTGCTCACATAATGCCACTTAGCGATGAGTGAGGCTGGTCACTCTCATCTTAAATGTCAGGACCAACTTGCCTAGCCCCAGGCTCCTACGCTCCTCATAGGGCAACGTAGGATTGGATGATGATGGAGATATAAATATAAATACAGTATATATATATATTGTGGTAGGTGGGGGCACTCACCATCCACTCACTCGATGTAGTGCTGCTCTCGGGTGTCTCCCGTTTCCTCTCCTCCATCCTTCTTTCCTTCAATCCCCTTCCATCTTTCTTTCCTTCATTCTTTCCTTGTCCTTCTGCCTACGGGTGACTGTACACTCCCTCTTCTGTCCTTCTTGCCTTCATTCTTTCCTCATCCTTCTGCCTGTGAGTGACTCTACACTGAGTGACAAGCCAAATGGTTTCCTGTACACCAAGAAACCATTTGCTACGCTGGATGGTAACCATATAACTAAATTTTGGCACATGGTGGTTTAGTGGGTAATTATGGCGCTCCAATCAGATTGAACCGGTGAAGGTTTGTATCCAAGGGGTGGTTGGGGTTTATTGCTCACGTAATGCCATTCAGGGATCAGTGAGGCTGGTCACTCTCATCATAAATGTCAGGACCAACTTGCCTAGCCCCGGGCTCCTACGTTCCTCTGTGGGGTGACACAGGATTGGATAATGAATGAATGAATGAAATATATATATATATAAACTGTTTCTCATCTGTTCATTTTAGCATTGTCAGCAGCACTACAATTTAATTAGCAAAAGACGTCTGAAAATCAGTCCTACTTCATTACTAATTTAACTTCTACGTAGTTGAAGCTGGTAACTATAAGCTGTGATTGTCATTATCTGTCAGAGTTATGAAACAAAGGTGTTCAAACTACACTACATATGAGGACATAGTTTCTGTAAAATGATAATCAAATGTTTTGTCGAGAGTGGTGAAATGAATCCCACAGGCTAGAGTTCAAACACAACCCAGAAGACTGAAGTCTATGCACAGCCTTTCATGTGTTTCATTCTAGGTGCAATTCGTCATAGACACTGCTTGCACATACTACCTTCCATCACTCTGATTATTTCCTTATCCTGTATTGTTGTGATACCAGGGTGACCTTGAATGATGACTGCTGTCTGTGTCCCTTCCTCCTGAAATCATCTAATCCACATTTCTATGGTTCTGCTTTCACCGAATGTTTGCACTATCTATCTGGGATTCTCTTTCCCTATATAAAGCCATATCATGCCCTCTATCATCTTCCTAGTAGTTGGATGCTTGTTGTTTGCCCTTCCCATACCAAGGTATATACTAGGTCTGCTTGACGTTCTGTGGTAAAATATAAGATGAACAGCCAGGTGATCATCGCCTGACCGAATATGGTTCACATTTTGTCTCTCGGATGCAGCAGTTCTCACAAATGGATGTTAAGGCTTAAGAATTTCCTGATTTCATTTATACAGTTGCCCCATCACCAGCAGATATGAAGCTTGAGGAAGTCAGGCTAGCCAACCACAAATATGTAACTGTGACAGAGTTCTCATAATGTTTCACTTGTTGCACTTAATCTTTGGACAAAACAGAGGCGTGAATTTTGTCTTTTGTACATGCCTACCCCATCACCACACACACACACACACACACACCCTGAGCCACATTTGTCTCCCCAGACTTGTCTTGTGGTGGCAGTTGTGCAACAAGCAGCATTCCCAGCGGAACAGTGACATCCGGCCCCAGCGTCACACCAGACCCAACCACACACCCAGGTGACACCTTCACATTTTCTTCTAGGGTAACATTGTCCCCTAGGAAACACCGGTCCAGGACACATCCAGCCTACGAACAAATGAAAGGAATTTATTATGGTCACACCTAACCATACTGCTTTTGTTCTTATGTGGCAAAGATCCCTAACCACTTTTTTCATTTATGCAAGGAAGAAGGAACCAAAGGCTAGAAGCCTACGCAAGGAAGAAGGAACCAAAGGCTAGAAGCCTACGCAAGGAAGAAGGAACCAAAGGCTAGAAGCCTACGCAAGGAAGAAGGAACCAAAGGCTAGAAGCCTACAAAATTGTTCTCTCCAAGAAATAAATAAAGAAACAATAAAGCACGGCCAAATTAAAGATCCAAATTCAGTTAATGACCAAGTGTGGTCAGACTGAGGGCCAACTTGATTATACAGGTACAGTAGTACTCCTTTCACCTTAACCTGGTCCAGATTCTTCTTGCAGCTTACTTCACATAGCTCAGTGACTGAAAAAGACAATACTGATGCCATCCTTTCTAAGGCACTTCTTCATCAACAGCTTCATAATATAGTGTCTCTCCACAGTATTGTTACTACTCAACATTCAAGACTGAGTGATAGCAGTTTTCAGCCAGGTTAAAGTAAAAGGAATATAGTACCGGTAATCACAGACTCACTATTTGATTAGCATATGACTCTGATTCAGGAACTGCTATTATACTTGGTTAAGGATGCCACAAAAACATAATTAAAAGCACCATCAATATCATCATATTAACCTTATTTTCCACTATTCTAATAGTGGGTAACATTTTAAATGGTAAAAAAATACAAAAAAGTAACATAAAAAATCAAGCTCATTGTAACCTCTTCAAGATAATGAAATATAAAAAAGTTACACAAAAGCCAATCTCATGGTAACCCTCTCGCCAATCTTGTGGTAACCCCTTCGAGATAATGAAATATAAAAAAGCAACATAAAAAGTCAATCTCATGGTAACCCCTTTGAGAAGAAGGGGCCCAAGGCTAAGTTACTATAGTCCAATACATGTAAGGGTAGATGGCTTGCCCAGTTCCTGTGGTGGCATTACATGATCAAAAAACCTTAAGTTACCTCCTGGGGACAGAACCAATGTCAACACTGACAGGAGCTTTTTAACCACTAAACATCATCAACAAAAGAAAAAACAGTTAACCTGTGATGAGGACTTTCTACATCTGAGTCACAAGCCCAATCACTGACCTTGATATTGACATTGTTCATAACGAAGGCAGAGGTAACAGTGACATCGTGTGCCAGGGTGCAATGATCCCCAACCACTGAGGCTCGCAGTTCTGCCCTCGGACTCACCTCTGTACCCGCACCAACCACTGCCACACTCGCTCCACCGATCCCTCTGTGCAAGTGTTGCTGTATGTTAAATTTCAAAGTGACAAAGATGAATAAAATGTCTGGTGGAAGCATGAATAAAAAAAAAAAACGGAGGGGTGGGGGATAAGACCAAGAGATACCATAATCAACAAGATGGCTTAGCCCTTACCAAGCTGATACTGGGTAAGGTAGTTTGCCTCCCTCTGAGACACTGTTTTATAACCTAGGTAAATTGTACCTCATACATGACTTGCAGCTTGGCCCATGCAGACCTTCATTGTGCCCATGTGAGGTCTGTATCACAGCTGGAGTTTAGAAGTGGAGTATGAACAATACCTGTCTTCTGGTCCACCATTACTGTACTATATAATACTGTATTAGTTCTGTATCACTTGATGCAGTGCTGCTCTCGGTGTCTGCCCTTTCCTCTCCTCCATCCTTCTTTCCTTCAGGTGTCTGCCCTTTCCTCTCCTCCATCCTTCTTTCCTTCAATCCTCTTCTGTCTTTCCTTCCTTCATTCTTTCCTTGTCCTTCTGCCTACGGGTGACTTTACACTACCTCTTCTGTCTTTCTTGCCTTCATTCTTTCCTCGTCCTTCTGCCTGTGGGTGACTCTACACTGAGTGACAAGCCAAATGGTTTCCTGTACACCTGGAAACCATTTACTACGCTGGGTGGCAACCACATAACCAAATTTTGGCGCCTGGTGGTTTAGTGAGTAATTACGGCACTCCAATCGAATTAAGTCAGTGAAGGTTTATATCCAAGGGATGGTTGGGGTTTATTGCTCACGTAATGCCATTCAGGGATGAGTGAGGCTGGTCACTCTCATCTTAAATGTCATGACCAACCTGCCTAGGCCCAGGCTCCTACGCTCCTCTGTGGGGTGACATAGGATTGGATAATGAATGATTACTTGTCGGGTTCTGACCTGCAAAAAATGTCTGAGATTAACTGAATGAAGTGCCATACATACTTCAACACGGAACAGCCTGTGCTGGCAGACCTAATGAAAATATGGGATATGGTTCTGAAAAAGGAAAAATAGGTCAGGAGATTTTATTGGAATGCCGCAATTTTGCAGCTTTGAAAGCAGCCTTGAGGTGAGATGAGAGAGGGAGAGAAAGAGAAAAAATAAAATGCTGAAGTTTACAGTACGAAACAATGTCTTACAGAAATGCATGTACAGTTAATATGTGCTCCATACTAATGTTTATGTACAAACTATACTACTGAGGAAGAATGTTACAAAATTCCATTCTCCAGTGACAGTACAGGCCAATGTGTAAGTAAAAAAAGACGTACTTGGTGAATTTTGCAGATGGTTCCCAGTACGTGGTGGTGAATGGGTCATAGGTGTAGCGGATCCTGTGGCTTGTGAGGCTGGATTCACACACAAGAGGGTATGCTTCACGTCGCATCACCTCACCGCTGCAACAATATTAACTACTGCTATAATCCTTTTGAGAATTACTCCATATATATACAATATAAATATATATATACAGTATATATATATATAATTTTGGTGAATACTGGATGATTTAACAAAGTTCCATTTAACCTCAGGTGCCAAAAATATTAAAAACTATTATTACAGTATTAGTAATTTGGTTAAAAGTTGAAAACATTGTATTTGATTCTTGCTTACAACAGGTAACTCCTTTCAGTTCATAAAAACACATCACAGCTAAGGGAAGAACACTCAGCAGTCACTCATAAACTTTTTTTTTTTTTTTATCCCCTCCATGCACTTCTTGAGATTTGGAAAAATGCACCATTACTACACCAGCCAAGAACAAACCTGACTCTTCTGTACTGGAGAAGGGATGATGCCCGTGAAGCATACCCCTTCTCCAGGACATAGCAGCGAACGGAGTAGCCCAGAAGCTCCTCCTGTTCAATCACCCCACGCACCAGGCTGTCCCGGCTCCCATAGTCAAAGTTGTCCGAGAAGAGGGATGGCACTACTTCGGAGCATATGGCTAAGCTGGGGTCATATACACCAGGGTAGATGTGGAGGTCACTGCTGGCTTGAAATAGCTCCTGCACATACAAGAAAATTATAATCAGGTGAGTGTGGTACTAAACACTGGTGGCTATAGCGTGTTTGTTCTAACCTGACAAAGAGCCCTAGCCCCTTTCACCTCAGTAGATGGCCAACTGTAGTTAGACTAGTGGTGACTTGTGTAGCAACCAAGGAGCCTCATTCCAATCTTGAAACTATGGATTATGGTATCTTTCCAGAAAATGAAAGCTTATTAAAGTAAATTTCCTGTAATCTCTCTATCTTGTCAAAGCCCCTTCACCCTAATCAATCTATCTATCTATTGCCAGACGCCTCAATCCCGAACGGGGTGGCCACAAACAAATCGCCTCCATGTCACTCTGTCCCCTGCCATGAAAGGACAAATTCTGTTCAGAATATCTAAGCAGTGAAGAAGTTAATGAAGGCTATACCTAATCCCTCTAGAATGAGAAGTCTCTCCTAAACAGATTATTACAAAACCATGTGGAAAAACTGTAAAAGTTTGGGACATATCCTTGGCTTATAATGAGGACTTCCAGTATAAAAGATGTCATCATACAGTGCACCCTTGAAAATTCAAACATTTAAAGTCTAGAAACATCTAAAGCTCAAATACTATATTTATGAAATTTGTCTTTTTTATTTCCTCAATATAGCTCACAAATGACGGCAGACTCTAACATTTAATACTGACAGCGACACTTATCTGGTACTGATGACCGTACTATAAAGCATGGGGTCACCCACAATAAAAGTTTAATTTCCTTGTAGTTAAGAAGCCCTTTATTCTTTGATTCAGTTTAAACATATTCAGATTTCACCATAAACAATGTGTCCTAATTTCACCATCAAATAATTTCACCATCAAACATGTGTCCTAACTTTACTGAAAAATGCAGTGCCACATCCTGTATATAGTGTATGCATGTGATGTAAGACAATTGTGGTGATGGAAACACAAGACATGAAAATGAGAAATTACTCAAAAAAGTTCTGTACAGACTGAAACTTGAGTAAATAACTAACTTTGCATGTGTTTTTAAAGAGAGTGATGGTGTTAAGCAAAACAGTATATGAGATTACAAAGGAATGATAAGATTTTTAAGTTCTTTGCTGAGTGAACAGTAAATATCTCTTAACCACGGAACACCACCCGTCGGACGTCATTAACTAACAAATTTTGCCCACTTTTAACATAAGGTTGAGTGTTGGTAGGCCGCAGTCACTTAATATATTTCTCTTATGAGATGATTTGTCTATCTGTCTACCTATTGCCAGACGCCTCAATCCCGTACGGGGTGGCCAAAAACAAATCGCCTCCATGTAACCCTGTCATCCGCCATTTCATTGTCCTACTCCCAGCTCACACACCCCCTCTCTCATATACCTTCCCACTCCATCCCTCCATCTCATCCTTGGCCTCCTTCTCCCCCCCTCCACCTCACTCACATACACTCTCCTCACCAGTCTCTACCTCTCCACATGGCCAAACCACCTCAATGTGTTTCTCTTAACTCTTCCTATCATGTTCACATCCACACCACAATGCCCCTTCACTTCCTCATTTGTCAGTCTATCGCTCCATGTGTCTCCACATGCTCCACTCAAATAACTCATTTCCACTGCTCTCACTCTTGACTTCTGTCCCTCCAACAAGGTCCAAGCTTCACTTCCATATGTTACAGTTATCACAATACTGTCATGTAGTAGCTTTTTCACTTCCATGCTCACTTCCCTGTTTCTTATCACTGCTTTCAAGGAACCAGCAACTTTTCTTTCTTGTTGTACCCTTTCAAGTACTTCACCCTCTAAACCTCCATCCTTACTCATCACACTACCCAAGTACTCAAATGCACTCACATTCCCCATTTCCTCCTCATCCAACCTCACTGTACATTCACTGACTTCACTTCTCTCAAAGACCATAACTTTACTCTTCCCTACATTCACCTTTAGATTCTGTTTCTTACACACTCTCTCAAACTCATCCACCAAACCTTGCAGCTCTCCTTCGTCTTTACTTAACAACACAGTATCATCTGCAAACAACAGTACAGGGAGTTTTCAAGCACTGTCCTCTCTCACTAGGGCCGCTCCAACATCCACTGCCCTATCTTGTATCTCTTTTATTACCCCATCCATATAGTGTCAGACTGGATGATGGATGGATGGATTACTAGTGTCTAGCATTACACTGGATATTCCATGTGTGTTTTGATATCTTAATACTGCTGAAAGACTGCAGAACGCTGCCAAAATTAGGAGGGGTACTGTGCATATTGGCAGGGTTTTTGTGGTTTTTTGTTGTTAATGCATTGTTTTCTTAGTGTGTAGTTTTTTGTTGTTTATGCATTGTTTTCTTAGTGTGTAGGATTATACTGCATATTCCAATGTGTGTTTTGATGTCCAAGAAGAGCAGAAAGACGGCAAAACACTGCCAAAATTAGGAGGGGTACTGTACAGTATATATTGGTAGGGTTGTGCATATCGAGTTTTTTTTTGGGGGGGGGGGCTCTGTTGTTTATGCATTGCTTTCTTAGTGTTTAGGATTATACTGCATATTACAATGCGTGTTCTGATGTCTAAAAACAGCCGAAAGACCACAGAACACTGCCAAAATTGGGAGGGGTGCTGTAGCTATATACAGGCTGGGTATAGGTAGTAGGTTGGGTATAAGCAGGGTATGGGTACAGTAGAGGATATTACTCTGTATCTGGACATTGCCTGTATCCGGTTATGCCTTTAGCTCTATTATGGTGGATAATAATCAAGGGATTAACTGTATACATCTCCAGCATCTTTTTCCACTCGTTTCACACACACATGTATTACACCACTATTTTAATTCCAATACTTCTGCAAGATTACAATACTGCAGACCTGTACAAGTGTACAATATCATAAAATACATCATAGTTAAACTAAACTATCCATTCTCAGAGTGAACAATGCACAATATTTGCATCAGTGAGGGTGTAAACAAATATCACAACTGATCACCCACTATGCAATGCATGGCAGTGGTGAAAGATGTATATACAGTATCTGTGTAATTTTGTTGTGGAATGCAAAATTATTTTTCCTTACAATTTATTGATTGATGTTAAATATGAACACAACTGCAAAGTGTTTAGAACAAGTGAGCATACTGAAGACGAATGGGAAATATGCAATAAAATTACCGTACTTCATGGTCTGTGATGAGTACTGATAATAATCATAACCTTGAGTTTATAGAGACAAAAAAATAAATGATGGGATGCCTGAAGCAAGCTTGTTAGCCCGTACTACAGTGCTCATGTCAAAAGCATGCCTAAACTACAAGAATTAAGGCAAAAGTTCAAACAGTCTGTGGACACAAGCACTTTGAATTTTAGAGGTTGCACTGTATTACTGAACAATGGTAAATGGAATGTCATTTGAACCTCATCAGGGTGAAGTGTCTCTCCTGGGCCAAATCAACACATCTGGTGGTAGCAGAAGTACAGCACAAGTCATACTAAAATATAAAAGTTGCCAACATACTGAAATACAAGTCGCCATCACACTGAATTCGTTAACATATGTCTTTACCGTGGGGATGGCCAGCTTGTTGGAGCGTCCTGGCCGGCGGTGGTGAAGGATCTTATTGGTGTCAGCAGCAGTGATGAGAGTGGCTGTTACCTCTCTCTCCCTCTCACCATCACTGTTGTCCTCACTCACATGCTTGTTCAGGTACACACATGTCATGATTGTGCTTTTGTCTTGTGCACGATTTTCTCTGTCAGATGATAATCACAGTTTACACAAGTGGCCACCAAAACTGGTTGCGCTCATGACTGGAATGTCACACAGCCATATTGCAAAACTTCTGCCTATCAGATTTCTTTTATTCCCCAAACTGCATCTCTGTGGAACTTGCTTCCCTGTAGTTGTTTCCCCCCAAACTTCAACCCAGTTATTCAAGTCCAACTGTTACAGAGTTTTTATGAGTGGAGGATGCCAGTATTCTGGTGTATGGATTATTTTTTTATTCATTTGTTTTTCCTTCTTCTGAAGTAAAAAAAATAAAAATAAAATAAAATAAAAATAAAGTAACTACCATAACCATCTTGTTCACATATATGTATGTGATTATCAAGTCCCTGGCCCACACATGATTTGCTCTCTGAAATACTGCAATATCCTGTAAATTTAGAAATAGACAAAAAACAAAAAGGCAAATAGCAACAACTTTATCATAATTTGCTGTGTCTACCCCCATGGCATCCTGTTTCTCCCATCCTTTCTGTCATTTTTTATTTATGTTCTTTCCACTTCAGGTCATTCTACACTGAGAGACAAGCCTAATAGTTCCCTGTAACTAGAGAAACCATTTGAATTGCTGGAGATATAACCAAATAACAGGGTACTGTGGAACCTATCAGGAGGCCCCTGTTAACTGGGTGGAGAGATGCAAATGCAGCATTCACCCAAGAACCAAGCTTCCATGTTCTTCCCCATGCCTCGTTGTGGCATGATGTTGTCTGCCGCAAGGGAACACCAGTCCACTACGCAGGATGGCCCTGCAGGGGTGGTTGTTTGCCTCTGGTTGATGGTTTGCTTGCTTGACAGACTACGAAACCATCAATAACCTGGATGAGGATCCTTTTTGTAGGCACTCTACCTGGAAGCCTTCTACTGTATTACATCACTAATCACTGCAGGTACCTCACTTTCAAATAATATCTGTGTCATTTACATTCCAGCAATCAGTCCACATGTCCATACCAATCACCTTCCGACAGTAAACTCAATAATTCACCTATAATCGGAATCATGGAACACTAAACTTCATAAAGCCACCACAACCATCCAAAACCTTCGGCCACACAGCATTCTTCGTGAACCCCCACCAGATATTCACATCAAAGAAACTGTCCTTCCCAGAGAGACATGACTTCAACTAGCAAGACTATGATATGGGCATTACAGTCATTATATTTCACCTGACAAAACTGGGACACATTTGCAACTTCAGTACTAAGATAAGTTATGGTTTTAGTGGCATGAAGTTTGATGAACTTTAGTCAGAGGTAGGAATGAGTCTCTTTGGTTACTAATTAAATCAATCCTCCAATCTGACTACACCTACCTATCAACTGAGCTTAAAGGACTCGGAGATCTCTGTTACTGTACATTATAAATACAGTATGCTATACCTGGCACTAAGACCAGGCCTATGTCCAGATAAGCATGGGGCCTCAAGAACAACAGCAACAATAACAATAATAACATCATCATCATCATCCGGACCTCCTTTCCCACCCTAGGGCAGGGTGAGGAGTAGCAATGTCCAGACAGCCCAAACTTTCCAAATCCAATGGGCCACACTTCCATTCACTCACCATTCAAGCCCCCCAAATCCTGGCTCTATCTGATATGCCAAAAACATTCACCACGTTCTGTAGCTTCATGTAAACGTATCCAACAGTCAACCTGGATGCTGTCACATTAAAAAGGGGGTGCCAAATCCCTAATCATGCGCTTCTCCTTACAATATTCATCCAGCCAGCTTGATCTCTTGTCGGTCCCCTAGCCTCACCGACTTCCATACCTCTCTTCCTCACACACTCATCCACCATATCCCTCCACCTTCTCCTTGGCCTACCTCACCTCCTCCCTCCCTCAAATTCACTCAGATATACCTATTTCTCCACTCTATTGTTATCCATTCTCTCCACATGACCACCATCTCAGTACACTCTCTTTAATTCTAGTGTCCACAGACTTCCTTACTCCACATCTTTCATGAATCACATTATTTTGTATCCTATCCACTCTCTGTACTTCACATACATTCCTCAGCATTCTCATCTCCACTGCTTTCACTCTTGACTTTTCATTTTCATGCCACACCATAGTCTCACATCCGTATGTTAAAGTTGGCACTAACACTCCTTCATGTAAACCTCGTGCAACTGCAACACTCAAGCCTCTGTTTCTTATCAAGGCCTTCATTGCACCAGCTACTTTTCTCCCTTGTGTCACTCTACTTTCCACTTCTTTTGTACATTTTCCTCTCTTTTCTGTCATTGTACCCAGGTATTTGAACGCTCTCACCAATTCCAGTCTCCATTCACTATAACATTGCACTGGGAGTCACCTTCTCTCACAATAAACATCACTTTACTCCTTTCTACATTTACTCTCAAGGCATGACACTCATCAACATCAGCAAAACTCTGCACTAGTCTACCAAGTTCTTGTCCGGTATCTGCAAGTAGTATTGCGTCATCTGCATACAACAAATTTGAGATATTCCATCCATTACCAACGGAATCCCCCTCTCCATTACTCATGTTTTTACTTCTCTCATCACCCCATCCATATATATACTGAACAACCATTGAGACATCACACAACCTTGTTGCATGCCCACACTGATCATGAACCACTCACTCAGATGCCCATTTACCCTTACACATGCTGCTCTACCGTCATAAACTGACAGCACCTAGCAGCTTACCATGTATACCATACATGTGCAGAACCTTCCACAATCCTTCTCTGTCTACTTTGTTGTATGCTTTTTCCAGATCCATGAATGCCATAACAACAATAATATTTATAACAATAACAACAGCAACAATAATAACAAAATAATAATACTTAAATAACAACAACTAACTTGTGCTTGTCCACCAGTGCCTTCAGGTCAAGTGTTGCCACCAAGTCCCCCTGCATTAGAATAAAGTTGTCCTTGAGCAGCGACTTGGCGTACAGGTCTCTCATGGCATCTCCCAGTGAGCAGCAGTCCTCTGAGGCCACCACAGTCACCTTCAACCCACGGTCATCCCGGCGGGCACTGAACCTCCTGTTGTGAGTGTCAAGGTGGCTGGTAGTACAAAGTGGTCTTTATACGATATTGCACTCTTCATTCGTGTGTTGTGGGGTCAGCTCAGTCTGCTTTGGTAGGGAGCAAAGACATTTTGGCTGCTTCATAAAATCATCCAGACAATCAACAGATGAAACACTGATTCTATCATGAATGAAAAGTGTTTTGAGAAGTAGAAAATTATACAGGCTTGACACTGGTTATGCTGACAGCCATCCCCACAACACACAATAGGCTAGCTTGTGTACTAAACGAATCATGCCGTATTTTGGAGAAAGGGATTTACAGTTAAATCCCCTTATTCCCACTCCCCAACACTATCTCAAGATCCTCAAAGTTATTTCATATGCCAATATACCATAATATTACTCTCTTTCACACTTAAAGTTCAAAAATGTCACTTCAAAAATGTAATACTGCTTGTGTACTACAGTAATCTAGTACCAGTAATATGGTTACAATAAAACCCAATATATTTTTTTTACTCAAATTTGGCTTACAATTTCCATCACTCCAAACAGAATGCTGTAACATCAAATTACTGTAATAGACTACTAGAATATGATGCTATTGAGGATGAAGTGCTATGGAAAGGATATAGAGCTGCAACACTGTCATTTTCTGCCACTAAGCTGCACGGAATATGCTACAAAAGAAAAAAATAATTAGGCCAAGAAGCCCATCCTGACATTTACACTATTGGTATATAACAACACAGGGTGGTCATTTTTTAATCATCTGACTGGAAGGATTTACTTTTGCTGTTACATCATGTCACTTACCGGCAATGCTGGCGAATCTTGTCTGTGTGAGAGTTGGCACGACAGTAAACAATGACTTCATCCACTCCTGAGCGCTCCAGCCAGGCCAGTGTGTAGTCCAGTAGTGGGGTGTTGGCCAAGGGCACCAACACCTGCATATACAACACATTACTGTATTGTACATTGAGGGACAATAGTTTATCTATTCTATCTATCCATCTACCTATGGCCAGAAGCCTTAAACCTTAAAAGGGGCCACAAACAAATTGCCTCCGTGTCACCCCATCCCTTCCCATTTTGCTGCCGTCCCCCCCAACTTACACCCCCCTCTCTCATATACTTCTCCCCTTCATCCCATCATTTCATCCTCTGTCTCCCCCTTCTTCTACCCTCTTCCACCTTACTCACATACACTCATATAGTCCATCTAAAATGTCAGGATAGTTTAGGCGTTGCCCCTCACGGGAATTCCCCCTCCTGCGGCACTGCCAAGCCTATACCAACACACACCTCTCTGTCTCATTTTTTCAGCTATTTACTACTTCTAAATGAAATTTACAGTATATATATAATTCTCTAATAAGGCTATATAGTATTATGTTTTTTTTTCTTTAATAACAATGACCTTTTATAAATACCGCAACACTTGGCAACGTTGCTTTCCGACGCTGCCACACTTGTTGGGTGAGTCAGCAAGGGATGGATCAGGTGAGAAGGTCTGACTGATCATGTTAATCCACAGGTCACTTCCTCTCTGGCCTTCACCCAAGATGGAAGCTCCTACCCATGCTACTCGCCTGTATAGACTTTTTATAGAAATAAATCTATATAAAATGTACATTTTATATGCAGAGAGAGAGAGTCAGGAGGCTTTTCCTCAAATTCTAATAATTCATAAAACCATATAGACTTTATAGAAATAAATCTACACAAAATGTAAATTTTATATGCAGAGAGAGAGAGAGAGAGAGGTGGTGTGGTGGGAGCGAGGACATAGCACTTTGTCTCAAATCCAATAATTTGCCCAGTACCAAAATTGGCAATGCCGCGGGAGGGGGAATTCCTGTGAGGGGCAACGCCTAAACGATCCCGACATTTTAGGTAGACCATAGTTAGCTCTCACATTCCATCCTCTCCATATGGCCAAACCACCTCGATGTATTTCTCCTAACGCTGTCCATCACATCCACACTACAATGCCCCTTCACTTCGTCATTTGTCAGTCTATCTCTTTGTGTAACCACTTGCTCCTCTCAAATGATTAATATTTCACCTCTTCTCACTTTGCTCTGCTGACTGATATTCCTTAAAACTGAGAGGCTTGTTATGTTTCTCAGCCTGTAGATGATTTCCTTTGTCAAGGATGCAAGTGACATACATAAACATACTAAAAAGGTTCTAACATTCCTGAAAATAGCTACTGGTAGAGTGGAAGTTTCACATTGAGGTAACTTAATACTCTGGAATAAACAGGATTTTTTAAGACAAAATTCATATATAATAAGTACATGAACTTATTTACTTAACATTAAATTGAATATTATGAAATCTCTCTACTCCACATATGAGCCTACTTTCATATCAAAGCTATAAGCTTTGTAGACAGTTACAGCATAAATCAACTGGGAGATGTGTTTGCATCATGTCAGCTGGCTGACAGTACTTTCTTTTTCGTTATATTAAAAACTCTCAAAAGGGCATTATTTACTAAAACAAACACTTCACTGCACCCATTCTGCCACAGAACATTAATGTGCAGAAAGATTAAGTTCGAAATGACACTCAGAACAGTGTTTCATCAGTCAACAATTTCGCCGCTCCTATACACAATAATGTCACATAAAAAGTAGACTCCTTTTCTTGCACGGTACCAGGCATTAATACCTTAGGGTTATCTTGTGAAATGGCAGCGCCATAATCCGTGTCACACTCGGCCAACACAACAGCTTGAAGTATTTGCTCCTCGTGAAGCTCCGCTTTGGGTGCCATGTTGTATGTTTACGTCGCTTATTATACCAAAGTCTCTGCGTCTGTGGCTCAATTGTTCGATTTCTCCTCGAATTTTACCCAATGTATAACTGTAAAGATCTACAAATAATAACTACTTATCCGTCGTTATTATATTAATAATAGTAGCATTTAAGTATGTTTCTGTGAGTGTACTGTAGCAGGGTTGCCAGGTTTGGCCTTAAAAGGCCAATCTGGCCTTTTCGAGAGAAGGTTGGCCTCCGCTTTTTTAATCCTTGAGGCCAACCTCAAATTGGCCTTTTTATGGCCTTTTTTGTGATGTTATGATTTCCTTCATGAAGCCAGAAACCAGCTAGATAAGAGGATAAGTAAGGATACTGACACCATTGGAAGTCTAAAGGATTTTCACCCACAGAAGTGTCTGAGTCAGCTGCGCAAGCCTTTCCAAAGTATTTCAACATTTGCTCATCTTACTAATGACATTGCTGATCCAACCTCGTTGCAACTTCAGTATGATAAACTCCTCTCCGTTGACTGGAAAGAAGAGTTTGCAGGAAACGCAATACCAACTGATTCAGTGACATTTTGGGCTACTGTGCAAAGGTATGAAAATGCTGCAGGAGTGAAGTGTTTTGCAGAACTTTCCCAAATGGTGCTGAATGCTCATGCACTGCCATTTAGCAATGCTTTTGTGGAAAGAATATTTTCACATGTATCAAATATCAAGTCAAAAGTAAGAAATAGGCTCTCCTTAGAAACAATGGAAGCGGTGTTGCGAATAATACGTCATCTTGCTGGTGAGAAAAAATGTTGCAAGAACTTTCAGGTAACAGACATAATGCTCAGTTTGTTCAATAACTCAATGTATACACACCAAACTAACCGCACTGAAGGGCTATCCACAGAACCATCAACATCAGCTGCAAGTGCAAGTGAACATGATCTACTCGAGCAAGAATGCCAAGATGTGGAGGAAGCAGTGAAGGTTGTATTTTAATGTTAGGACTGCTGCTGTTCCTCGGAAATCTTCACAGAAAATAACAACTTGGTGGGTATGATACGTTATTATTATACAAGATATTCCCATTATGTGGCCTGTGTTCTATTTCTATCACTTGTCTCCATTTCTGTTGTCTAAAGGCTATATGCATAATATATTATGTATCTTATGTTTGGTTTGTCATATTGTATTAATTGATAGAAGCAATATTGGCAAAACATGGGTTTGGCCTTAAAATTGGCCTTTTTTGACAAATCTCTGGCCTGTTTGGGAGAGGGACACCTGGCAACCCTGAGACCGGGGCTTGCACACACGGGCGGATAGCTCTAACGTTAGAACTTCAAGCCGTGTATTATGGGTTCTCACAGGGCCGAGTAGAGACTCTGTAGGCCCTATAGGGTCTCTACTCGGCCCCAGAGACCCTATACGGTATAGGGACTCTACGGCCGAGGAACATCATCAGCTGTCACTGAGGAAGTAACCTGTCCCCACCCAATGCTTCTCGAGTGAATACAGGTATGAAAGGCTCCTTGCACTGTGTATAACTGTTTGCTGAAGGTGCATAGCAAGTCCCACCACCTTTTGTTGTATGTGCTTTATATACTTTTACAACAATAGATATTTCAGTTAATCAGTCTGTACGGTGCGAAGTGCATGTGGAAGTTCATGTTGTTCCTGATGATGATAGTATTAAAAAATATTTATTGTGCTGCGTGTTTTGTGGGCCGACTACTCTTCCCTCGAACACGGCGCTTAGAGCGGGGTCCTGTTTCTAGACAGGGCTGGGTAAGAGGAACAAAGCATAAAAACACTCAGCAACCAACCTTACATGTATATTACCTTAATTCTTACAATGGCACAATACTGGCAGTGGCACACTTTGTGCAAGAAATAAATTAACTCAATGGACAGGGCCGGAGGACTCTAGGGCAGGTAAGGTAGCCGACGTAGTTTCTGGGAGGGCCCGGCAGCAGGAGGGTGGCCCAGGGCGGCGGCCCGATCAGCAGTGGAACCGGCTGCCGTGAGGGTGGGTCCTCGTCGGGAGGCCGGACAGCTACTGGGTCATCTGGGGTCCTCATCAGGAGGCCGGCTACTGCTGGGTCATCTGGGGGGCTTTCGTCAGGAGGCCCGGTATTGCTGGATCATCCAGGAGGGTCTGAGGGACGGTATGGTAGGGGCGCCTGTCTCTAGGGGGGCCCTAGGGTTGGGGGCTGAGGGCTGGGCCTGAACAGGGAGAGAAGGCGCACCTGTCGGTGCCCACTCTGCCGGGCAGGACATTGTCGGGCTGGGAAGCTGAAGTTGCACCCTGGGGTCTTGGGGACGTCTTGGCGGGACCGGGGACTGCGATCTCTCCTCAGCTGGGCCTCCATCAGGGGTATACTGCGGTGTCCCGTCTTTGAAGAGTCCGTCAGGGTCGAGGTCTGCCAGGGGCCCGGTTGTAGGGCGTGGACCCCAGGTCTCAGTGGGCCTCTCCAAATCTGCTCCAACTGCTGCTTCTCTGGGATAGTGCTGCTGTGCAGGGAATGGACGAGGATACCCGAGCAGCCACAACCCGAGCTGAGCAAACGGGAAATCCTCAGGAGGGGAAGGCACTGGGGTAGGGGGTGAGGGGTGGTGCGTAGCCATTCCCTCCCCGGCGCGGCTGGTGGCCGTTGCTAGGTCTCTTAGGTACCCTAGGGTGTGGAGAGCGGAGCGGCTAGTGGCCGTTTCCTCCCTCGTGCGGCAGGAGGCTGTCACTGAGGGTCTGTGCCTCTGGTTGGTTGTGGGCGTAACGCGGCTTGTGGCCGTCGCCTGCCCACGGGTGCGGCTAGTGGCTGTCACCAGAGAGCCGTGCCCTGCGAGGACTACACCCCGAGGACTACACCCCGAGTGCAGCTGGAGGCCGTCATGGGGGTGCAGGTGTGGCTAATGGCCGTCACCGAGGTGCGGTTGATGGCCGTCACTGATATCCTTCCCGGGTGTATTGCAGGGATAGTGTGGCTGGTGGCCGTTGCCTCCTTGTGGGTGCAGCTAGTGGCCGTCGCCGATGTTGGAAGTCTGCTGCCAGAGGCGTGACTGGCGGCCGTCGCTGGTCCGGGGGTGAGTCCGTTGGCCGTCACCAATTCCCTCTTCCCTGGAGGGTTAATGCCAGAGCGGCTGGTGGCTGTTTCTCCCCGTGCACAGCTGGCAGCCGTTGTCCGGCCCCGGTGTGAGTGAGGGAGGGAAGCAGCTACTGAGCGGCTGGAGGCCGTCTCCTGCTTGCTATCTGGTGCTATAAGAATAGCCCCACCCTGAACCTGGTGAGAGCTAGTCCGGCTGAGGTGTACTGCGCCGTGACTGATACCTTGGTGTTGAGACACCTGAATGCGAGCGGGGGGTAGGGGATAGGTACAGGTGGGCCCTTCTCGCGCTGAGCCCGCGCTCACTGCATTTACCCCTCGGTTGTGTCCTCCTAGGGTGGTTGCTGTGTCCAGGTGGGGCGTTTTGGTGGCGTACATTTCATTTATAATGGACGGAAAGAGCACATTTCTGAATGTTACAAGGTTTATGTACAGGTCCTGGAACCACGAAGCCATATGTTTAAATAATGTAGCAGGATGGATGTGAATAAAAAGTTGACTTTGAAAGTTTATTCAGAAAAAAACACCAAGCGCAGAATAGTGCAGAACAGGGGTCCAGTTTATTTGACGTTTCTCCAAAGCTGGCTTCTTCGAGTTATTCCTGATAAAGAATAGCCTCAAGGAGCCAGCTTTAGCGAAGGTCGAATCAACTGGGCCCCTGTTGTGCACTTGATGTTTCTTTATACAATTTAGCAAGATACTGCAGTCTCTGGTACCCAACTGGCACGAGAACTAGATTTGTACATGTATCAAAGGGGCAGTGTTTCTTTCTGGTGTGTGTGTCCCTTATGTTGTGAGCAGAGGACACTCTCTCTCTCTCTCTCAAGGCACTGTCACTGCCCTTCACTGGCTTACGGGCTTGATGGGGTCTCTCCTTCATGTTGCACTCAAAACTTTACTTCTTTGTTGACACCCTGCCTACGTAAACTCTTTCGCCTTTGTCAACTTGTACCTTTCCTTCTTGCTCGAAGTTTGTTCTCATTCAGCCTATCGCGAAGATGGGTGACCGTAATTCTCAGACATCTCCCACTCAGTTGCTTTAACATCCTGTATTTCTACAGTTTTCGAATCTATACTTTTAAAGGGGCATCTTTCCTATCATAACCTTCAAAACACCTAATGTTAAAGGTGTGCACCGGAAAAATTTCCTTGATGCTCTGGATACCGCGCTACATACAGGTGATAATATTCCTACTCATATTCAACTTAGAGAGAGAGAGAGAGAGAGAGAGATTCACGTGCAACCACTACAGCTAAGGGATAACAAGATGACAGGTGAGAGTGGAAGGGCTCAATTAAGTGGACGGTGTAAATGGTTGAAAATATGAGTGACTATATGATTGACGAAGTAGAAACAACCCTCCACCTTGATTGCTGAACTGTAGAATGAGATTAACACTAAAATAGGACAGCAGTCACGAAGACGTGCTATGGAAAGAATATAGAGCAATAGCACTGTCTTTTTCTGCCACTGAGTTACGTTGATTAAGCAATTAGAGGACAAAAATCTGGGCCAAGTTAAGATGAAAGCGGTGCTGATGACCACTAACAAGCAGACTGGACACAACGTTACCAAAACATAGCAGCAGGAAACGGCGACTTAGAAGATGATAGATCTCCGTTCAAATATGAAGTGACGGTAGGGGATAAGTTTGGCACGTAGCCGTTGTTTCGCGGCCATAACACCATGTGATTGTACACCCCGACAACACTGAAGAACGAAAGTTGGCTTGATATTAAAGTGACCTGATGTCCCGATTTTGGCGGGACCCGCTCGATTTTTCAGTAAGAGTCCCACATTTTGATAGGTCAAGCATTTCGTGGTGTTTTATTTTTATTGATTTAGGTCGAATGTATAAAGTACGGTTTCTGGACGAACACCAACTGTGTCCTAGTCATGACTGCTCACGCAAGTCAGCCTTGTCTCCCGCTACTCGCTTTGGTGCAGCGTGGGTCAGTGTCACTGAGCTGTATAGTAGAGCTCAGTGGTCAGTGATAGGTTACGCCGTGAAAACCAGAAAAGTTAATACCTTGAGAGATAATTGCATTGGTTGGGAAAATGCCTTTGAGAAAATGTACTTTTAATTCTTCCCAGCAGTCAAAATACGTCTTTCTTACAGAGACAAAATGATGTACGCAGCATGAAATGTAACGGAGTTTAGCATTGCACATGGTGGTGACAATGATACTGCTAAGCGTCAAGTATCACAAACGAAAAGATACTGATGCCAGTGCCTCATATTGCAAAACTGTCACTACTTTCTTTAAAAATGTGTTTTAGCAGTAAGGATCTGGAGGTGGCTGCTGTTGCTTATGGATCTACCTACGGTCAGGAAGAATCTGATATATTGACTGTGCCTCTAAAATATTTCAGAAATGCATTGAGCCAATATTTACATTGCCAGAACAAAATGCCATACAATAGTTATAAATGAATTTGTCCTGGTTGGCTTATCAAGACTGGATAAAGTTGAAAGAAGCACATTCTTTAACGATATTAACTGATTCAAGCAACCATGAAAACATCAAACTCATCCTTGTACTGGTTCGCTTCTTTAATTACTGTGAAGTTGTACAATTAAAACTCACTGACTCATCTCAGCCTGGAGATACCTCGGATATTATGGTGAACTACTTAAAAGATATTATCCAAAAGCATAAAATGCTGTATAGTGACTGTACACACTGACTGACAAGCCTGATGGTTTCCTTTAAACCAGGAAACCATTTAGAATGCCGGGTGGTTACCATATAACCAACTCATACCTGTTCAACAAGTGGGTTGGCGGAGAGTTAGTTCCCCTCCCCGTAAAGCAACTAACTCAAAGACAAAAGCCACCCCTTAGTGGATTACGGCGTCTGGCAAGAAATAGAGATAACCTCGACAAAAAATTAGTTGCCCACTGTCTTGATAACACAAACTCTAACTTCGGCGGAGCTCAAAGAAACGGAGTTAAGATTTTCAGGAAACATAATACTTAGGGTACTAGGCAGAGAATTTATTGGTATTGGATGCAATGCTCATATTTTGCATAGGCCTAATGCTGTGCAGACTGCCTGCGACTGCTTGCCAGGAGACGTAGAAGCAGTTGTCAGGAAGATCTGAAGGACTTCTGCAATTTTGTGGAAATTGAATATAAGCAACCACTGAGGTACGTACAATAAAACAAGATATTAATGTCTGCTGTCGAAAGAATTCTTAGAACGTTTCGCGGGTTAAAGTCATATTTTGTGAGCCAAAGCAAATACCCTGTTGTTCTAAAGATTTTTTTTCTCTCTCCTTTTTTAGAGCCCCCCATACTGAAGCCTGGTATAACGTTGTGCATAGTTTGTCGGCCACTTTCCATCATCTCATGTATTGTGGGGGGAAGATACAACACCAGTGCACAATTATGATCGCAATTACTGATTTCAGGCAGAATCTGGAATTCAAGAAAGACAATGTATTTTTGCCCCATTTCGTATGGGTTTGTTAGCATACTTGAAGAAGATGGACTAACTGATTCATCTGAACTTAAGAAATCAACGGACTGTTATGACACATGCATTTGGTACTTAGGCCAGTGGTCAGGTCACTTGCAAGCAGAGCCGGATTTAGACATGGTGAGGCCATAAGCTATGGTTAGCTGTAGAGGCCCTGTCTGACAATCTTTAGTAGAGAGTAATTCTGTGTATCCAGAGAACTTGGCAAGAAAGCCGCCAAGATGCATAACATCTGTGTAGAGTGGGTTAATAAAGTAAAATTATTACTTGAATATAAATAATAATAAAACTAACAAATAAAAAAAAACATTTAGAGATGCCCCTTCAAACTGAGGCCCAAAGCATGCTTGTTTAACTTATGCCTAAATCCGCCCTTGCTTGCATAGACTTTGCTCATACGCAGTGGACCTCATTAAAGCAAGCACCAAAATGGCAAGATGCCGAAAAAACCATGGATTTTGCTGCAGAAAAGAAATCTGTCAAAGTATGATGTCAAGTTGTTTGGCGAATTTTGTTATGTCAAGAATTATAATTACTGAGGAAAAATAGAATGATTTTTTGTTATGCAAGAAAGAAGCAACCAAAGGCCAGGGCATGTAGAGGTGTTGGTATGTAGGAGGACTGCTGGACCTTGATAGCAGGCTGTGAAGCCTATGCCCAGAGTCGGACACATTAAAAAAAAAAAAAAAAAAAAAAAGTTCCTTCCGGAAAAGAAAAAAAAAAGAGCCAAATTCAAGATCCGTTCATTTCGAGATGCCTGGACACACTGCATTTGAAAGACTGGAAATCATAGGAAGTAGGAAATACAGACAGAGGGAGACAGTTCCAGAGAGTTGACCTGTTGCATAAATGAAGGACTGGGAGTAACGGTTAACTCTTGCATTAGAGAGTTGGACAGGATACTTGGTAGGCCTGTGTGTTCCGCTTTTAGCCTCAGGAAATATGGTAATTTTAGTTTATATAAGTCAGTTTTACTACTTCAAGTACAC
Organism: Birgus latro; assembly: GCA_018397915.1. Taxonomy (NCBI): domain Eukaryota; kingdom Metazoa; phylum Arthropoda; class Malacostraca; order Decapoda; family Coenobitidae; genus Birgus; species Birgus latro. The sequence goes on along the minus strand of JAGKTI010000705.1, from coordinate 88,550 downwards.
TGATTTCGGTAAATTTGCATTTTTGGACCATCAAGGTTATTCTAATTTTCTGTCCGAAATTTCAATAATACCCTAATTTCTACAGTAGGCCTTGTTTTGTGTTTGTCTTTATTTTTCATAAAACACGATGAGATTAAATGTGAGAATTTCTGCTGTTTGAAATGAAAGAGGAGAAAGTCAGTTTATAAGTTTATGCATATCATGGATCTCTGGGTTTTCTTGAGTATCCGCGTTCTCAGTAAGAGAAAGATGTACAATTGCAAGCTAATTGTTTTATGTGTAAGATGTAAATTGTTGCTAGGTAAGGAAACATAGGCAGGAAATGGAGTAGAAATGGAGTTTGAATATTGCGGGTAGAAGCCATGTTGTTTGTTTACGTCGCTTTTAATTCGAAACCCAGTATCTAGCATAATAGTATCTTACTCTTTGCATGTATTAAAAAAAAAATATGGTTATATAAAAATGCACAAAGTAAGACCATACATACATATTGCCCTTACTATTTTTACAAAGTAAATGACGCCAATATTGTAAAATACTATAAAAGACCGTAGTTTTAAAGGAGATAGATCCAAACACACCCCATTGTTTCTTTAATATTCTGAATTAGGGTCTGTGATTGCAGTAAATGTAAAATAATACTAAAAACTGAACAGTTAACAAAGTAGCTCACTAATTCCAAACTTCCGTAAACCTAAGTGCTATATTTTGCTGTTTCACATCTCCTTTGTACCTTGCTAGAGCGCTTGTAGCAAGTCTGTGAAGGCCCAAATTACTTCTTTGTTACAAGAGAGTATACCATGGATTTTGTTTTTAAAAAATCCAACGTAAAGCGTTCATAAACATTCTTACGAGTTTTGTCATGTACGATGTAAGATGCATGCACGATAAAATGCATGCATACAGATATGAAAATGCTATGGAGCTGCAGTTATTATATGCATATGGCCATGTGTGTTGTGTGAGAGTTGTGAGTGATTGTGTGGTGGTAGTAGTAACTAGGTTGTGGCAGCTATTGAGTTGTAGTACACAGCCTCCCCCTCCCTCCCACCCCCACGCCTGCGCCCACACACTCCTCCATTCACAACATTCAAGTTCCAACACTACACACATTTTAATTGCAGTTTTTCTTACCCTTTCCGATAGTTTAATATTATGAACAATTACCTACTGATCTCTATTTTTTTTTATATTTTATGTAATTATTTTTTGTGTGCGGAGAGCAGTAGTAATGAGTGTAAACCGAGGGTGGTGGTGGCCATAACTCCCCCGGGGCCGGTACAGTGTTGAGTGTTGGCGGGCATGGCGGAGGTGGTGGTCGGGGCTAGTGTGTCCACAGTGTCCAGGAATGTCTCCGTCAGGCCCAAGGACAAGCTGCATGGGTCCCCTAGCACCGGCAGCGACGAGGGCCACGATGTTGGATTCGCCGACGACTTCGACCCCTTCCATGATGACCCTGACGAACCCGACGAGGTGGACAGCTCGCTGTCGGCGCCCCCCGAGGAGAAGTGAGTCCCCGCGGGGCCCGGGGCGGGGCAGGCCAACCCAGCCCAAACCCGCCTCATCTTACTGCAATGGCATCGGCCAGGTTGTCACCCCAGACCTGGCCAAGAGCTAGGCCTGGCCACCACCCCGCCCTGGCCCCTCACCTGTCAAACCATGTTTGTTTATACTTGCTCCGACTGTCGCAGGCCACAATCACATACTCCCATCTAATCAACCACTATTTTTCAGTTACTCATCATTATGCATATACATCATATGGGCTATATTCCACCTATTATTGATCTGATAAGTCAGTGAGTCAGATGGACTCTGGCTGACTCATCACCTTTTGTGGATCAGCTGGGATATGTCTTCTTGGTGACTGAGTCATTGTCAGCATTGTTAGAAAGTATTGTTCCCTATATGACTTTTTCATAGATGACAAAGTGATTTGAAAAGGTAGTGTTAAAAATACTTTCTGTTGTGGAGGCAGCTCACCCATTGAAGTTAGGCCTATCAAGTACTGTATACTCAAAGGAAGATAAGACCTGTCTCAACCACAAAACTAGTGTATGGTAGTGATCAAGACTTTACTCAGATTATAATACTGTTAATCAGTCATAGCTTTACTTAAATATAGATTTTTTTTTTTACTTCATAAATTTTAATAATAGGAATTCCTTTTATCTGTAGAAAGTACAATTTGGTAAAGTATAACACACAATTTTTAATGGTTATGTATGCTTTTTAGAGTGAAAATCCCTTCTACATAAGTGTATGATATATGGAAATTAATTATCAAATATTACTTAGATTGGTGTTCTGAGTTACCAGTATATATGCTCATGATTCAGTGTTGGTTGCAGAGAATGATAGGGAGGTGGCAGAAAGATTTAGAAAGTGGAGAGATGGTATGGGACAGAAGAGCTTGAGAGTAAATGCAAATAAAAGGTGATGGTATCTTGGGTTATTGGTGGTGCTGTCAAAGATGAGGGAGAGTGGCCATGTGCTGTTTGCCACAAGGATGGAAGTAATTCCATTATGTGCAGTGTTTGTTATAAGTAGGTCCATAAGAGATGTAGTGGTAATAGAGGTAGACTGCAAGACAATGCTAATTTCGTGTGTGCAGTGTCAGGGAGAGCATGTGGAGATTGTCAGGTATGATGGGATTGATCTTACTGGTGGGTCTCATGTGTGTGGAAGAGTTTTGTTACTTGGGGACCGTGTTATGTGCTGGAGGAGCGGCTGGAGAAAGTTCTGTCGTTAGAGTGAGAAGTGGTTGAAAGAAGTTCAGGGAGCTGTTGCCTCTCTTGAGATTGAGAGGGCTCTCCCTCTGTGCTAAAGGATCTTCTTATGCAACATGTGTTAGGAGTGTAATGCTATATGGTAGTGAGACCTGGGCAGTTAAGGAAGAGGGTATTCGCATGCTTAGCCATACAGAAATGACAATGATTAGGTGGATGTGCACTGCGTCGAATGCAAGGTCTGGGAGGCACTAGGTGTACAATGAAAAAGTTAAGAGGAAGGGTGGGACTGGAGTTTGGTGTTGTGATGAGGAGAGGTAGATTGAGATGGTTTGGGCATAAGGAGAGGATGGGGGATGACAATCAGGTGCAGAAAATGAGAATTGCGAACTTTGGAGGTAGGTTTGTTAGAGGTAGACTGAAAAAGACCTGGGACAAGGTCGTAGAGTGTGACCCCAGGGATAGTGGCCTGAATTGGGAGACTGCCAGAGTTTGAGCAGCATGGAGAGCTGCCATTAGGTGACCAAGGCTGATGCATGCTGGCTTGTTTGAGCCTTTTTAAACTAGTAGTAATTGTAGCCCAAGGTTCATCAGAAACATGAATCCAGTGGACTGCAGGCTGAAGTTGTCCCCTCCTGCAACACACCATCTTCCTTTGCTAAAGAGGAAAAATGAGATTTACAGTTCCATTGTAAGATACCATTTTGATTAAAACTCAGGCTCCTCCAAATTGGTGTATAATAAAGATGTGTTATGCATCTGTTGTTGTTGCTAATTAGTCTGTAGCCAGTACTGTATGATTATGGATGAAACCGTGATAGCTAACTTGTTATTATGTGTGTGTGTGTGTGTGTGTGTGAGCAGAGCCAAGGGTTTAAAAAAACAAGTATGGTACAAGTATCTGCATACATTTAAAGTGAGTACTTGTACCGTAGTATGTCCTTGATATGCTAGCCTATATTTGCTTGATGTTAGGGTGCTGGAGAGGGACACCTTATCCTTTAACTCTCCTTTAACCTCTCCTTTAACTGATTCACCTGGTGAACAAGCCTACATCTTTTCTATCCTTAATGACCTAGAGCAGCTTGTACAGCACCCTACCCGTATCCCTGACCGCCTTGGAGAGAGTTCCAACATACTTGACCTTTTCCTAACAACTAATCCTTCTGCTTACACTGTTCATCTTTTCTCTCCGTTGGGCTCCTCCGATCATAATCTTATTACCTTAACATGTCCAATCGCTCCAGTACGGCCTGTGGACCCTCCAAAGAAACGCCACCTGTGGCACTTTGGAGCTGCAGATTGGGAGGCCCTCAGGCAGTACTTCTTTGATTTTCCATGGAATGATTATTGCTTCCATGGCCGGGAGCCATCTGAGTGTGCCTTGCGCGTTACGGAGGTTATTCTCTCAGGCATGGAAGCATACATTCCTTTCTCATATCCTCTGACTAATGCAAGAAAGCCTTGGTTTAATCACGCTTGTTCTAATGCTGTCCGCAACAAGGAGAGGGCCTATAAGAGGTACCGGAGCCAACCCACCCCTGAATCACACCTTTTATATATTTCTGCCCGGAATCGTGCTAAGTCTGTTCTTCGCTCTGCTAAAAACAATTTTATCCGTGCTAAATGTTCCCAACTCTCCAACTCGAACTCTTCTCGCTCCTTCTGGCACCTTGCCAAAAACCTTTCTAACAACTTTACCTCATCATCCTTCCCTCCTCTTTTCTACTCTGATGGCTCTGTAGCTATTTCTTCTACTGATAAAGCAGATCTCTTTGCTCAGACTTTCTCCTCCAATTCCACCTTAGACGATTCCGGTGCTATTCCTCCATCACTTCCCCCCTCTGACTTCCTATTGTCTGACATTAAAATTTCTTCAGCTGATGTGTTCTCTGCCATTACTGGCCTCAATACTAAAAAGGCATACGGTCCTGATGGAGTCCCTCCTGTTGTCCTCAAAAACTGTGCTTCTGTGCTTACACCCTGCCTAGGTAAACTCTTTCGCCTTTGTCTCTCAACTTGTACCTTTCCTTCTTGCTGGAAGTTTGCTCTCATTCAGCCAGTCCCAAAGAAGGGTGACCATTCCCAACCCTCTAACTATCGTCCAATTGCTTTAACATCCTGCGTATCAAAAGTTTTCGAGTCAATTCTTAACAGAAAAATTTTAAAGCACCTTTCCTGTCACAGCCTTCTTTCTGATCGTCAGTATGGGTTCCGTCAGGGACGCTCCACTGGCGATCTTCTCACCTGCCTTTCAGACTCTTGGTCATCCTCCCTTCGGGACTTTGGCGAAAGCTTTGTTATTGCACTTGACATCTCAAAGGCTTTCGATCGAGTCTGGCATAAATCTTTAATTTCCAAACTGCCCTCCTACGGTTTCTATCCTTCTATCAGTGCCTTCATCTCTAGCTTCCTTTCTGGTCGTTCTATAGCTGCTGTTGTAGACGGCCATCGTTCCTCTCCTAGACCTATCAACAGTGGTGTTCCTCAGGGTTCTGTCCTATCACCTACTCTCTTCCTTTTATTCATCAATGACCTTCTAAGCTGTACATCTAACCCTATCCACTCATATGCTGATGATTCCACCCTTCACCTTTCCATTCGGTTCCCGCAACGTCCATCTCAGCAGTTGCTTCAACAAAAGAGGGATGAGGCTATGGCACACCTAATGTCTGATTTGGCTCGTATCTCTGACTGGGGTAAAAATAATCTTGTTATTTTCAATGCATCAAAAACTCAGTTTTTACACTTATCAACCCGACAAAATCTTCCTCAGGATTACCCACTAATGTTTAATAATGAACAGTTATGTCCTACATCATCCTTGAACATGCTTGGGGTTTCATTCTCTCAGGATTTGTCTTGGAAAGAACATATTACATCTCTTGTGAAATCTGCTTCCAAGAGATTAGGTGTGCTAAGCCGATTCCGTACTTTCTTTACCCCTGCACAGTTGTTGACCTTGTACACGGGTTTTATTCGCCCGTGTATGGAGTACAACTCTCATGTGTGGGGAGGCTCTCCACATGCAGCTCTTCTCAATAGGGTGGAGTCAAAGGCTTTTCGTCTCATTAACTCTCCTCCTCTTACTGATTCCCTTCAACCATTGTCTCTTCGCCGCACTGTTGCATCTTTATCTCTCTTCTATCGCTACTTCAATGGTCACTGTTCCTCTGAACTGTCTGCTTGCATCCCTCCACCTCTACGACGGGCACGTAGTACCCGTCTAGCAACAAACTCTCATCCCTTTTCTGTCCAACTCTCTAATGCAAGAGTTAACCGTTACTCCCAGTCTTTTATTTATGCAACTGGTCAACTCTGGAACTGTCTTCCTATGTCTGTATTTCCTACTTCCTATGATCTCCAGTCTTTCAAACGCAGTGTGTCCAGGCATCTCGAATTGAACGGATCTTGAATTTGGCTCTCTTTTGTACTGTTTTTGTTTTTTCTTGGAAGGAACAGTATGCAGGCCCGTGGCCTTTGGTTCCTTCTTCCATGCATAAAAAAAAAAAAAAAAAAAAAAAAAAAAAAAAAAAAA